>JBBPDB010000017.1:6163210-6195728 GCA_037974465.1 Brachypetersius altus | reverse complement strand
TCTTAAGCACTGATGTACGTCGCTCTGGATAAGAGCGTCAGCTAAATGCCCTAAATGTAAATGTAAATGTAAATGTACACTCGACATTGAAAGAGCAATCTATCTGAATGAAATGACCCTGACTTCACTTACCACTGATATTGATTTCACTTCAAACCACTTCAAGATTCCTGGGAAGCGGTAGGCTGTGATGTATGTAGTTCTTTCAATCCACATGGTCTGTGAGGAAAATAAAGAAAAATAAGCAAACTAAAACAGATCAATCACTGTCTCACGGCAGTGCTAAATACACCCCACAGGGGCCATTGACCCTCACAGGGTTCCTTGTTCTTAATGATAAGAACAAACACATATGATGTACAGCTCTGAAAAATATAAGAGACCACTGCAATGTATTTTTTAATCAGCATCTCTATGAGTGACAACCATTTCATGCCAGTGTCTGTTAAATTCCTATATAAGCAGCTCATTCTGCTTTATAAGGTACTGATTAGTGATCAGCTGAATCAAATCTTATTTAAGGATTAAAAGTATAAATAAACACAGCTGTACTCAATACTCTCCTCTCACAACGCGACCAAGTTTGTCAAAGGTAATTATTGCCATTTTGTTTGAGTGAACAAGAGATTTGTTTTCTTTGAAATTTTGATGTTCTGTAAACACTGCATCATTTCTCTTATTCCGATGTTTTGTCATTTCCTTTAAAATGATGCTTTAAATAACATTTTTTATTTGAAAATTAGGAGCAATATTATCAGCAGACAAAGCTGTTCAGTTCAATACCTGCACTTATAAAAGATAAAAACCTGAGAAACTGAACATTTCTGCAGTGGTCTGTCTGTCTATCTATCTATACATCCATCCATCTATCTATAATTCTTTTTACATTTCTGGCTGCATTTAATGGGCAAGGATACATCAGGCTTACTAACTCACAGCAAACTCATTGTCTGGATCTTTCTCGCCTTTCCTGAAGGGTCTGGAGTACCGGAACTGGTCTACCTCATTTGTTCGGTAGTAACTGAATAAACAAGCAAAGGGTAAAATAAAATGCAACATATTTTACATTTTTATTATGATGTTTTATTCTACAGCTCATACTTAAGGATTTGTTCTGGAACACCCTTATCCTTGAACCGGGGAGGCAGTTTGAGAACCGGCTTGACAGTAAAGCTCTGAATATCTAAAGATTCTTAAGTAAAGGATCAGTAGGACATTAACAGGTCTTCAATGATTACACAGTCTCTAACATTAATCTCATAAAACATAACTTTCACTCAGTCATCAATCAGAGTTAAAAACTGATCTTCATATAAAAAAACCTATATAGATAAACCTAGAAAAAAAGACCAATTCGATATGGCAAAGAGTGTCTACTAGGGGTGTAACGGTACACAGATGTCAAGGTTCGGTACGTACCTCGGTTTTGGGGTCACAGTTCGATACAGTTCACAATACAGCAAAGTTAAGCAACAAAAAGTTCTATAGAATGAGGCTTGGCTTGTTTCCGTTTATTTTAAATAAACAGCAGCGTATTAGCCAGTAAACACACACTTTTGTTTATATTTTCATGTATGTGTAAGTGTTACGCCAGTAGGAGGCACTATTGCACCACACCAAGACCCAGGTTTATGATTTACTTGTGCTTTTTGTTCCCTCTGAGATTCCATATTACTTCAATCAGTCTTCTCCGTCGTACCGTGTATTCTCTGAAAGACCTCATGTATCGAACCATGACCCATGGAGCGTGACGGTTCGGTACGAATACATGTACCGTTACAGCCCTAGTGTCTACATGGTTGTGTATTATTGGTGAGGTGTAATCATAAAAAAAGTAAATGGAAGGATACACTGGCCCGGTGAGTTGCATATGTTGTCACCAGGTGGCGCTGTGCTTGTCATTCTGACTGCATTCGGGAACTGAGACAGCAACTTCAGACTGAAGTCCTCCAGCCATTCATATTCTTTTCCACGATGGATGAACATTTTGTTCTAAAAATAAAAAAACCAGGAATAGTGTGTGCTCACTTATTAGAAAACTGTAAGTCATCACAGGAAAAAAAGTAAAGTCATGTATGAACACATCACAGCACTCAGAGTGAACAGGGTGATTTTTTTTCTCTGTATTTAACCCATTCACCAAGTAAAGCAGTGGGCAACCACGGACGCAGCGTACTGGGAGCAGTGTTTGGGGATGATACTTTAGCTCAGGTGTACATTAGTGGTGCCCCTGGGCAGTCCTGGGATTCAAACGCCTAGTTCATATTCAAACACCAACCACCAGAAAAAAGTTTTGGCCTCTCAAACTGTTGCTGTGATCCTCCAATGTCAGGTTTGAAATTAAATGTAATAGGAAAATCATAAAATTAATAAGAAATGTCATAAAATACAAAATGACATTAAAAATATGAATTAGAAGAACCATCCCACACCATTTTGTATAGTGGTTGTACTTATTATTTATTTTACATCAAATATGCCTATAATGCTTCTTCCCAAAATGGTTAATTTTGATCTCACTTGACTATAGAACACAGTCCCTGTTTTTGTCAGGCACTCACATCTGTGATACGAAGCCATCCAAATGTTTGGGGGCATGAAGATCTCATCAGTTGTAGCTCTGGACACTTAGACACAGGAAAGCAACTAACTGACTGACTGGAGTGTTAGTTACTAACCCAGAGATCCTTGGACAAAATTTTGCCTCTCTATCCATGATCCTCTGTGTAGGCAAATACGCTTGCGTGGGAGTTTCTTCAGGTCTTTGTGACTTCTTAATCATTGCCTGGGAGTTTCAGCTGTGAAGCTAATTTTAAAACACTCTTGCCTGATTTATGAATGTCATCTTATTTCTTTAGCTCTTTTGGTCATTTGTGTATTGCTTACTAGTGTGACAATCCCTTAAAATGGTATTTCTCCACGTATATATATGTCCTGATCAGCAGGACAATATTTCTGATTTGAATGCACCCTGTGGATCCATAAATGCACCTTTCCATACTGACTTCTAGTCACGTAATGATGTAATCTCTCTCTCTGTCTCTGTCTCACACACACTAAAAACAGACAAGCCACCATGACTACTGCTCCAAACAGGGATTCTTGAAGAACAAAATCTGGACAGTAACGCATACAGAAATATGACCACACATGTTCGATACAGAGGGAAGTCATATGATCCTTTTTAAAGACAGGAGGAGCCCGGATTTTGTGTGGACTGGCACATGTATAAACAGGCATTCTAACATTTTCAGGCTGTACCTCTGACACTTACCCTGAGAAACGAGGGGAAGCCTTGGCCAAAGTAACCCACTGCAAAGTACTCAGGCTGAGGCCTCATGGCATGCATGATGTTCTCATAAAACTGTGCTTGTTGTTTCTGTGGACAAATCCAGCCACAAAAGACAAGAAATATCTCACTGAAAATGACAAATTTTGAGAATTGTTAAAAAATTGACCGCAAAACAAAAAAACACTTAGTAAACAGGCATTAGTGACCAAATCGAAGATTCAACCAAAAATTGCAATTTAAAAGGGAATCTAAAAGAAATGGTTGTTAAAAATGTCATTAAATGTTCACCTCAAATTCACAGCCACTTAGTAAGCAGATCATTGCTAGTTTTGTAAATTTATTATAATAATCCAGTAAAAATGGCAAAACGATGTCAGTTATCAATCAGCAATATAAAGACAAAGTAACAAACAGAAAGACAAGTAGTTCTTATTTTGACTAGTATATCTTACCAGAAGGTGACTGAGCTCCAAAAAGTCAAATATCTGGTTGTCATGCATCTTGGCGAGCTGTTTGCTCATGTCAATGGCCTTTTCCCACATCTGTACACAAAAACAAACTAATCAGTTCATTTGCACCAAGCGTGAAAACTTAATTATGGCTTGTAGGACCGTTTACAACATCCACTCATTAAAGATGTGCATGTGAATGTGTGTGAGTGTGTGTGTGTTTTAAAACCTCACCTTGCCCTTGTCAAGGTAGCACATAATCTCCTGAAAGAGTCTCTCTTTCAGTTCCTGTTGGGTACACGCCGGAACCTCTTCACGAGGGATCAGATGTGGGGCACAGGGCTTATCTGACCACTGGAGAGAGAGAAAGAGAGATTTACATTAGAAACTGTCAGGTACACTGTAGTGTAATATTTATTTCATAATGGTAGCAAGAATGTTAATAACATGTAATAACATTTTCTTAAATGTTTAGCAGTCTCTAGACTACTAATGTCCAAGGGAAGTTTTCTTTATAATTAGGTATAGCACAAAGTAAACATGCACAAGGTGTGCTTCATAAATAACCTCCCAGTGTCCTTTTCTTCTCGTTTTTCATAAGGTGGTCCCAATAGTGGGTGAAATCAAAAAAGAGTTCCTTGCACCAATCACAAGGCTGTGTCCGTCAAAAAAAAAAAAAAAAAAAAAAAACATACCGCTATCTCGTTTTGTGAATCAACACACAAAAAGTCAGGTGAACTGGAAATGCTAAGTTGCCCCCAGGTGTGACTGTACCTGGCCTACTGGCATTTGTCTGAATTTCACTCTGATTTTGCCTTGCTGGGACTGGCTCCAGCACCGTCATGACACCTTTTAGGAAATAAGCAGCTCAGATAATTGGTGGGTGGATGGATGGGCCACATAAAAGCTGAATGTTATTTATAGTGAGTGGTGGGGAAAATGTGTTCCTTTTTTGTTACTTATTAACGTTGCATTGTTTTTAGATGATACTCGAGAGAAGACCCAACCCAACCAGAAAATACAAGACCTCCAAACAACCTGCCCTGAATCATTCAATAAATCTATGTATACAGTGGTGCTTGAACATCTGTGAATCCTTTAGAATTCTCCTAATTGTTTTACATAAATATAGCCTAAATTGTGACCATATCTTTGCTAAAGAAATGGATATGGTTTCGATGAAGACAGCTCAACTCAACCAACAACCAAAATACCAATATTTGCATCAGTTGTCATTTGTTTGTTGAACAAAGGGATCCAACACAATGTTTTTGTAGACAAAAAGTATGTGAACCCCTAGAATGATTTATCTGATACAGTGAATGACTGGACTGCATAGTTGACTCTGCCTGATTCTAACACACAAGTCTTCACCAGTTTGTGAGTGTACACCATGCTTCAGTCAAAAGTTTGTTCATGTCCCAGAACAATTCCTAAGTAGTTTGGCCTCCTCCATACTGTCATGTAGTGTTCAAACTAAAACAGCGTTATTGTTAACCTCCCCAGGAGTGGCTATCCAATGAGAAATGTTATGCTTGCCACAACCAAACGTGAGAACCTCATGCCAACTGTGAAAAACAAAAATTTGCAGGTTTAATATTTTGGGAATTTTCATACAATTGTTCCTGAAAAGCTTCCTATAATTTGATGGTACTGTGTGTTGTACTGTGTATTGCATCAGCAAATTCTACACAAGTTCAACAGAATATCGGGCTTATAGCAACAATATCCCTAAACACACCAGTCAATCTGCCAAAAAACGTTGAAAGAGAATAAATTCCAATTTCCATTCAGACCTTAATCTGATAAAAATGAGAGATGAAGCAATTCTGAGAAGAGGAATAGACCAAACCCTTCCAAGAATTGTGCAGCACTGATCAACAGTTACAGGAAATGTTTGGATGAAGTCACTGCTGTCCAAACCAAGTATTTAAAGTCACATACACTACTGGTCAAAAGACCTTGCACATACTGAGATGTTCATGTTCATTCATATTTACTAAAAATACACTTAATGTTCTTTGCTAACAAAAACATAATATGTTCACCAATATGAGCACCTTTCTTAGCAAGAAAATGTCATTTAAACAAGGGCCATTAAGGGTGTTTTCACACTTGGTTGGTTTAACCCTTTAAAGTCAAATCAGATCGATCAGTCAGCATATTTTGCATATATATGAACACACAAAACAAATTTAGACCCCTTTGAAACAAACTGAACTGAAACCACATTGGGTGGTGGTCTCAGTCCGGGGCACGGATCGTTTAACTAGTGCGTTATGAACTAGGGGTGTAACGGTACACAGATGTCACAGTTTGGTACGTACCTCAGTTTTGGGGTCATGGTTCGGTACGGTTCACGATACAGCAAAGTTAAGCAACAAAAGGTTCTAAAGAACGAGGCTTGGTTTGTTTTCGTTTATTTTAAATAAACAGCAGTGTATTAACTAGCAAACACATACTCTTGCTTATATTTTCATGTATGTGTAAGGCAGCAGAAGTGTTACGCCAGTAGGTGGCACTATTGCACCACACTACAACCCAAGTTTATGATTTACTTGCACTTGATTCCGTATTACTTCAATCACGTCTTCTCTGTCGTACCGTGTATTCTCCAAAAGACATCATGTTCACTGGCTGCCCACTGCTTCACTTGGTGAATGGGTGAAACACAGAGAGCAATTTTGTGCTGTTCACACTGTGCCTACCAGACTTCTTCCCATCCAAATTAAATCCAGTTTGTTTGTGTCTTTTGATGGTTTAGGCAACTGTGCAGAAATGTATTGGCAATTCCTCTGTAACTATAGCCTTCTCCTCTCAGAGTGACAACTGTCTTTTTTGTGTTAGCTGACATATGCAGCTCACAATAAATGTTTCAGATCCACAAAATGTTTTACTACTAGCCCCATCATGACAACAGCAGGCAGATTCCCACCAGCAGAGCGAAGAAAGCAGTGCATAGGATATGCTTTCTGGTATGCCTTTTGTGAAACAAAGCAAGCTCCATAAGAACATGGTTGAATGAGTTCTGTGTGGAATAGCTTGACTGGCCCGTACAGAGCCCTGTCCTCAACCCCATCCAACACCTTTGGGATGAGCTGGAACAGAGATTGTGAGTCAGGCCTTCTCATCCAACATCAGTGCCCGAATCTCATAAATACTCTACAGAATAAACGGGCACAAATTCCCACAGAAAGTCCAAAATCTTGTGGAAATCCTTCCAAGAAGAGTGCAAGCTGTTATAGCTGCAATAGCTCCTGTTACACCTCCATATTAAAGTCCATGTATTTGAATCCAATATCACTAAAGTCCCTGTTGATGATATTGTTAGGCGTCCCCATACTTTTGCACATATTGCACTGAATTTGAGCATTTCTTTTAAATATTTTACAAACAGTCCCAGTGTAATGCAGAAAAGGAAGGCATACCTCAAGCAGCTCAGCATGCAGCAGTAGTGTGTAAGCAGCTTCTGTGTAGTTCTCACAGTCCAAGTGCAGGTCACGCAGTTTATATAAGTACCTGAGGAGAAGAGATGGAGCATCAGAACGTCAGGCATGTTACTGCCATGGTACTGTTGATTACCATTCTACTTCTATGTACTCTTACCGAATATAGATGTCTTCCCTTTTTTTCTCTTTGTAAAAGTTCTGGAATAAGAACCAAAATGAGTAAAAGAAATAGTTTGTTAAGCTATTATGTGGGATTATGAACAGTCTTTGATCAGCAGTGTACTGTAACCCTACAACCATCAGGACTTCAAGATTGAAATACCAATAATAGAACAATAGAACAAACATTTGCTTGGTTATAACACTGTTTAAATCCTGAAGTCACTGCTAAGCCTCAAAGCTTGCTGACGTAAGGAAGAAGAAATAAAGGTGATTGCGTCTGCCTCACCAGCACGTTGACGGTGCAGCTCATGCGCAGTTCGGGGCTCTCGTCATGGGTGATGGTGCGATACGCCAGCAGGTTCTCCAACAGAGAGCTCAGCAGCAGAGCCAGCTCCTCACCAGACTGAGACAGGTACCGGTGACGTCTGCAGTACTCTAGAAGCCTACACATAAAAAGATGTTTCAACAACCTGCACTACTCACAGATCCGTCTGCCAATACCAATATCACTTAGACACACAACAAACTGTTCAGCTCTCAATAAAACCTTTGTCTGGATGCACTTTTAATCTGAACTAGCTCCCTGCTTCCTCTATAGTGCTTTATGTTCTAAAATGAAGGTTTCTATAGTTTTATGTGGTATAAATGTATCCTGGAGGGCTCCAGAAGAATAGCTCATTTCAAATTACAGAAACAAGAGCTTCAACCAGGTTGTTTAAAAACAAAGGAACAGTTTAATAGACTGAAAGTAGAAAGAGCTTACGTTTTCTCCAGTAATATTTTGTACTGCTCGTCACCACGACCACCTTCGACTTCGTGGTCCAGCTTAGTGATCAGTTCATGCTCAAACTGCAATAAACACACAGACAGACACACTGTTATACAGTGTATATCTCGGTTAAATAGCTGACTCAGATTCAAGCTGTTTTCAGGTAAGAAACAGTTGTGGAATTCTTAAGCACTGATGTACGTCGCTCTGGATAAGTGCGTCAGCTAAATGCCGTAAATGTAAATGTAAATGTAAATACACCACTCCCCATTCTACTGAATTTAACTGTAGTAAGTTTGTCATGATTTTGTTCTCTTCTTTTAAAACAAAAAAAATACTGCTTTGTTTCTATATGCCGTTTTCTATGATCTACAAAAAAAAACCAAAAGAATTTTGTCACTGAATGCTCAGTGTTAATCTCAAATAAAAAAATTGCTAATTCAACTGAAATAAAAATGTGATGTTTGTCCATAGTTCTCCGTATTTCATCTGGAGTAATGAATAGCCCCTAAGACTTTGAAGATTTTTCCAATACATAAGTTCCTGCTATGTGCACATTTTAATTTGTTGTTTAAACTATAGTTCTATTAAACATGAAATAACCACAACACACACAGCACACAATTCTTCCTCTGCATTTAACCCATTCACCAAGTAAAGCAGCGGACAGCCAGGAACACAGCGGCCGGGGAGCGGTGTGTGGGGACGGTGCCTTGCTCAGGGTACCTCAGAGGTGCTTAGCAGTCTTGGGAATTGATCCCACAACTTCCTGATTGCAGGGCAAACACCCTAACCACTAGGTCAGAATACCATCTGCCCCTGTAAGGCCTTCAAGGTGCTAGGAATCCAGGGTTGGATTTATTTTTGTAGGTATGGAGTTGTAAATGTAGAAGAAAAAAGACTCAGACACTAAACTGTAATCAGACTTGTCAAAAGGAGGCTGTGCACTGGAGCTATAGGCAGCTGTAGACAACTTTTGCACACAGCAGATTCAAAGACTTGTTTTCTCTAGTGCTGATAATTTAGAAAGTGTGAAGAGTAAAGGAGAAAGAAGCACATGTGACTGCAGTGAAATATTTTGTACTGGGTATTAAATGCTACACTGTACAGACATGATGTACTTCTACTTTCAGAATGTATTCCCACTTCTTACACTATATGGACAAAAGTATTGGGACATATGACCATTACACCAACAGGGTCTTTAATGACATTGCATTCTAATACATAGATCTGGGTAAGTTGGGTAATCCAGGTTAAAGAGTAGTCCTCCCCAAGATTTTGATCCAACTGCCATGGTTCTCATTTCCCTCAAACCAGCAGTAACAGGATACAGGTGGTTGCAATAAAATCCCGGGAAGGGATTTTCCTCTTTGAACCTGAATTACCCAACCCTCGATTTTAATATGGAGTTGGTTCACCATTTTCAGTTATACCAGTTTCCACTCTCCTGGAAGGCTTTCCACTAGATTTGTGCCCATTCAATCTAGGATGAGATGGTCTGGCTCACAATCTCCTTTCCAGTTCATTGATGTCAGGGCTCTGTGTAAACCAGTCAAGCTCTTCCACACCGAACTCATCCAGCCATGTCTTTATGGAGCTTGCTTCGTGCACTGGGACACAAACAGGCTGGAAGAGAAAAGCTTCTTCCCCAAACTATCTCCACAAAGTTGTAAGCATAACATTGTCCAAAATGTCTTGGTGTGCTAAAGCATTAAGACTGGCCTCCCTTACTCCAAGTAAGGGGCCTAACTCAAACCCGGAATTCAGTTATTAAGAGGAGTGTCCCAATACTTTTGTCTATATAGCGTATGCCTTTGGTAGTCCTCGGAGTACTACTGTTAAAGCAAGCAATAGTCATGTTTCAGCTTGTTCATCTTCAAAGGCTATAATCAAAAGACTAACCGTTTGGAAGGTGTGGTTGGGACTAAGGTGATGCTCGCACTGCATCATGTCAAAGAAGATTGGGATGGTGGCTGTCCTCAATTCTGGCTCTGGAACTAGCGTGGCCTGCAAGATGGGCCCCACCATGGCAGGAATAAATTTCATCTTATGGAGTCCTGATGGTCACAGAGCCATAGGGTTAAGACTGTTCATATTCCCACTTAACAGCTTAACAAACCATTTCTTTTATTCATATTCATCATATTATTCAGGAACACCATTCCTAAAGAGAAAAATGGTTAAAAAGGTGACAAACAAGACTGCTGGAAATATATAGCACAAAAAAGAAAAAGCTGTACCTAAAAATAATACTCAAACATCTATTGGTGTCATGAAGCTACAGGACATGGAACAAAAAAATGCTCCTACCTAGATTGTACCACATATCTCGGAGCCTAAAGCCAATACTTTTCCTCATGTCACCATACCTGCAAATTAAAGTTTTAGAAATAACAGTGATATCAGCACACAGAACACACTCAGTTCAAACAGAACAAGATTTGGTTTGATCATATGTGTACAAAATAAAATTGAATTCTTACTTTAATATCTCTCCACAGACTACAGACAATAGACGTTGCAACATTACAATCCAACAATATATTACACTTAGACATTTAGAGTGACAAAGTAAATGTTTCAGTAGATTTTATAACTAGAGCGAACTTACTTGTTGAGAATTTTACTGCGTTTCTCAGTAGAGAAGGTCTCCAGTTGCAGTGATTTGTGCGTAATGAATGCAACAGTGAGGTGAAAGTAATTGTTCCAAAGCTATAAAGCAATAAGAAAAAAAAATAGATAACCAAAATAATGAACAGCAAAATGACCAGCACACACTTATAATGATTTTTGCATTGTCTATGATCCAAATGTATTTTAGAAACATGTATAAAAAACACTCTTCTTCATTGGGAAACATTCTGCTTCTGCCATGCCAGGCACTTCTGGTTCAAAATGAGCTTCCTGTTTTTGTCCTGTTAATATATTATGATCAGTGACCCAGATATACAGTGTGCCCCCCTTTGCAGCTATAACAGCTTCCACTCTTTTTGGAATGCTTTCCACAAGATTTTGGAGATTCTGTGGGAATTTGTGCCCAGTCATTCTGTAGAGCATTTATGAGGACAGACACTGATGTTGGACGAGAAGTTCTGGCTCACAATCTCCATCCCCGTTAATCCTAAAGGTGTTGGATGGGGTTTAGGTCAGAGCTCTGTGTGGACCAGTCAAGTTCTTCCACACCGAACTCATCCAACCATGTCTTTATGGAGCTTGATTTGTGCACTGGGGCACAGTCATACTGGAATACAAAAGGTTCTTCCTGAAACTGTGTCCACAAAGTTGGAAGGATGGTGTTGTCCAAAATGTCTTGGTCTGCTGAAGCATTAAGACTGACCTTCACTGGAAGTAAGGGGCTTAACTCAAACCCTGAAAACAGGCATGTCCCAATAATTTTGTCCATATAGTGTATCTTTTCTGTATCTCAAATAGGGGTGGGCAATATGGCCAAGATATATCAATTTTTTTTCTTTAAATCACTACTTTTATCACTATATTTATATTTATTTTTAAGGATGAATGAGCCACATGGGTTGCTGACTCCTGATCTAGACGACACTCTCTGCTTTGGCAGATCGTCAGTACATGGATCGACTTCACGATATCATATCGTCATATTACCCACCCCTAATCTCAAAGTACATATTCGCACCTGGGACCTCCTAGTCAGTTCACGTCTTGGACTGATTTACGTAAACATTTACTGAATGTGTAATTAAATAAATGAATTAATAACAATGATAAATGATTTTCAAACATGTATTTTTCCATTAGTTTTCACTTTCTCCCAACTACATTCTACTGCTGTGTCATATTAATCAAGAACAATAAAGATTTTACTGACACTGAAGCCATTATCAGATCTTTAATGATTTCCTTTATTGATTCAGGGTCAATTTTTGGTGTGGACAAAAACGCCATTACAGGTTTTCAGCATCAACACAGCTGTTTTATTATCTGAACACAATGTAGAATGTCTAACAATATTTGAACATGCTAATTTTAATTACAACACTCCTTTTATTAACAGGAAATGACTTTTTTTTATTCATTTTAGTTTTTTTTTATCAAGTTTTGATAAAATAAAATATATTTGGTCTAGCACTAGTACCTTCTGGTAGTCTGTTTTTTAAAGAATGGCTACTATTGGAAAATAAACTTAAACATAAAATTGGGGCAAGCGCTGCACTTGTTGTCTAGTGTGATCATGCAAAGCGTCGAGTGGATACGTGGGGGGGTGCAACAAATGAGATTTAAAAGTGAGGGGACACGTCTCCCTGTGATAAAATGGTTCAGGCACCCATGCATACAAAGCTTCTCCAGCCACAATTATACCATAGAAGAAGTAACAACAGAATAACGCCTCTTCACACTATTTCTCCAATATTGTAAGTGATAACCTCAGCAACAGAGACCATTTTCTCAGGGATTTCATTAGTGGCTCACAAATTTTTTGGAATTAATTTTGCAGGAAATTGAGGAGATAATGCGTCAAACAAAAGCTGGGAAACTAACCTCCAAATGGAAATGTGCAGGGTCCAAGAAGATTTGGTTGAGAACATCAGAGTACAGGTTTATGGCCCTCAGAAACACCTGCATTTGTTGAAGGTTCATAGTCATCCAATCAGAAGGGAATATATTACCCATCAGGTCCTTAAACATGATGAATGTCTCCATCAGAAAGTCCTGGTAAGGAAAAAAAATCATTATAAACTTGTGTTCTGGTTATCTGAGGTGGTTTACACATATTAGATACATCATTACAGTCAGAATTTTACCATTAGAACAGAGAAAAAGTCCATATAGTGTAGTTCACAGATTGTGCTGCATCTGTGTTTTATCCTTAATGATTACAATACTTTTGAAACGCCTCACTTCACTCCTAAATGGAACTGAAAACTCAAATCACATTTACACAAAATCAAAAGTACTGTTTCACACTCGTTACACAGGTAAAATGAGACAAACGTGAGAAAACATCATACCAGAGCTGTAACTATAAAGGTTCATGCAAAACTGTTTTAATATATATTGAAATATATATTCTACAAAATGATCACCTTTTCTGAAGAATATCTATGATCCATAATTCAATTCAGTGTTACATAAACGTGTTTTTGCATGTTTCTCAGTTACTGTGAGGTTTCTATTTTTTCTAAGCTCTATTTTTCCAGGGACGAGCACCAAAATAACTTTGTGGTAATCACCCTCAACAGAGAGGGTTGATAATTGAGCTCTCTGCAGTCTAACCACTGCCTTTGGGCTCCTTTGAAAACAACAGGAGTATAAAAGAGCTTTCGCAGGAGCAAACTTGTCAAAGTAAATAACTGCACAGACTCATTACATGCTGGGTAATTAACAGAGCCCTACAATAATACGTCTACTGACATTAATCTGCACTTTTATTTTGTAGTTTTAAACAATACGGTGAAAGTGTTTTACTTTTAGAATTGAGATTGTGATTTATGTCTGCAAAAATGTAGGAACCTCTTGCTGTGGCTTTCCACGATTGATATTAACACAAAGAAAATAAGACTTACAATGACATCCTGCCTTGTTTTAAAGGTGTTGATATAGTGGACAAAGTGTCCATCCTCCATCTGTTTCAAAATAGCAGTCATGCAGGCCAGATAATGTCCCTATTGCGGGAGAGAAAGTTGATTAAAATTACATTCTGGAAAAAGGTTATTGCTTTGAAACAAAAATGCACTGCTTATGGGTTTAAGAGCAAAGAAGCACGTTCTTAACATTTTACGCTTTATTTCTAATTAGGTATTAACTTCGAAAAAATATAGCATGACAGAAGAAAATGAAAAAGAACATTTAAGGCTCCTTACGATTAGAGGAGAGTCTCTGTTCATGCTGATGACCGTGCGGTTGACCCTCCGCAAGAGGCGCTCCATAATTAACTGGACATGAGCCCCCATGGGACCCTGGAAAGTGCAGAGACAGGGAGAAAACTAAATGAAGGAAGGGACGGAGGAGATCTGACAAACAGAGAAGAGCTAAACAATTACTACCAGTGTGGTCACTGAGATTCAGAGGGAACATAAACATATGATCTAAAATCAAATCACAAGTGATCAACCGTGGGGCGCGTATCTTAATGACCTACACTATATGGACAGAAGTATTGGGACACATCTTTTCCTGGGTTTGGGCTAAGCCCCTTCCTTACAGTGAAGATCAATCTAAGGGCTTCAGCAGACCAAGACATTTTACACAACGCCATGCTTCCAACTTTGTGGACACAGTTTGGGGAGGAACCTTTTCTATAGTAGCATGAGTGTGTCCCAATGCACAAAGCAAACTCCATAAAGGCATGGTTGGATGAGTTCACTGTAGACCGGACCACACAGAGCCCTAACCTAAACCCCATCCAACACCTCTGAGATGAAAAGGAACAGAGATTCTCGTCGAACACCAGTGTCTCAACTCATAAATGCTCTACAGAATGAATGGGCACAAATTCCCACAGAAACACTTAATCTAGTGGAAAGTCTTTCAAGAAGAGTGGAAGCTGTTATAGCTGCAACAGGAGGACCAATCCTATTAAAATCTCTGTATTTGAATACAATGTCATTAAAGCCCCTGTTGGTGTAATGGTCAGGTATCCCAATACTTTTGTCCACATAGTGTAACTACTTTGTGTGCCGAATGTTCTGCTTAGAGACAAACCACATCTTTGCGGTCCAGCATGTCCAGTACTGCACTCAGGAGCTGCACGCAGGCCTCATGGTCAGGCTTATGGGAGCGGTCGTCCAACTGGCCACTAAGCTGGTCTGTAAGCAGCGGCAAGAGGACATCACGGCATTCTGGGCAGAGAGAAACATTTTTTTTGACGTATTAAAGTAAAGTGGCTGTTTACAGTCACAAGTGAACACACCACATGAAGCAGGCCAGATTGGTAGGGCTGCCACTAACGAGGGGCCCCCAGGGAGAAGTGTGTGTGGGGACGGTACCTTGCTCATGGGTCCCTCACTGATGACACCAGTGGTTGGGATTTGAACCCACAACCTTCTGATGTGTTTCAACCACCAAACATTTTGTAAAAATAGTCAAGTACAGCTCAAGAAGCTTCTCACCAGGCAGTTTGAAAAGATCACTCTCCACGATTTTCACCATACAGCCCAACTTCTGCCGAACTAGATGCGAGTCCGGAATACTCTCTATAAACTTAGCCAGCAGGACACTTTCAGAGCAAGAGAGATCGAGAGAGGAGAGAGAAATTTGGCAACATTTTCAGGCAGATGTACCTTAGATGGATATCAAATGTGACCTAACTGAATTCAATTCACAAAAATAAATTTATTTTGTAAGAAGAATGTAATTCTATACAACTCTGAAAGACACAGTAGCATAGGTTTCAGTATTTTATACTAAATTGTTAGCACTGAGTATATATTACATTATGAGATTGCCATTAAACAAGTTATTCAAGCAAAATATCCTTACCTTCAACATTCCAAATTATTACATATTTAAAAACCCAACACAGCTGTTTTTTGCATTATTTTATAAGTGAACTCTTTTGTGCATTACAGTACCTTTCAGAAATGTCCCCAAAATGATATTAAAACAAGTGTAAAACAGCCCTTACATTTCAATAAATGTAATGAATCTGGGGTAAGACACCAGAGACATTTGATATTGATCCCTTTTATTAAAAAAAAAAAAAAAAGAGTTTAACCCTGAAATATCTGAATATGAAAATACCCCCCCCCCCTCTGCATGGATTCCCCACCCACTTGTAGGAGGAGTCTTTCCTTAAAGTTCTCTGGGGGTTCGAAGATCTTGGGTCTTTTTTTGTTTATATAAAAAACGTTTGTCCCTACAATTACAATAACTTTGGTTCTACCTGATTTAGCAACACCACACAAAGCTCAGTACGCCATCAGACTCTTCGAGCATCAACACAAACAGGGGAAACGTCCACATAAGGAACTGTTTAGCAGTATGACCACAATTCACTATTTGTTGCACTTACCTACTTTTATGCTGAGTTTGAGCTTTTAGTACATGTGCTCAACTTGCACAGAAATGTTCAACCAGAACTGAAACAAACTGTACCCTTGCTCACACACACACCACCACCACCAACACACCCTCACCCTCAGACTCTAATTACCTCTGTTAATGCCCTATTTATTACACTGCACATTCACTGCTATATTAGCTACTGCTATATTAGCACAATTATATGAATTATATACTTCTGTTCTGTATGTTTGTACATGTCTGCTGCTAGAATACAGTAACTGACATTCATCTAGACTGTAGCTACTGTTGATAGTACTAAATGTTGTCTTGTCCAGTTATTTTCTTGCTCTTGCATTTTTTTTCTTGCACACTCTTTCATCCTGTCTGCACTCGTGGTCTTGTGGTGTTCTGTTTCTGTTCTTGTGTTGCACCATGGTCCTGGAGGCACATTGTTTTGTTTCACTGTGTACTGTGTATATATGTTTGAAATGACAATAAAACCTATACTTGACTTGACCTGACTTATGGGTAACCATAAAGTTCAAGAGGTCTGTGTAACTAAACGCCAGACAATCCAAAATTCAGCAAGAACTACTGCAGTCTCAGACCTGAAAACACAGCATCTGCCTGACTGACGTTTCTGTTTTTGATAAGTAACAAGACTACTTTTATGAAAGACAACTTCAACACCCCCTACTACAGTGACTGTCAGTTCCCCTTACCTGAGCTCTACTGGATCAAAAACTTGCTGGATGTCATTGATGATGGTTGGAATGTATTTCAAAATTGCTCCCTGAGAATAAAAAGAGACACATTACCATGTTAGAAAAGAAGACATATGTCTGACTTTTGTTTTTGCTTACCTAGACAGTAGTGATCGAGAAGAAAGTTCAGGACCCTCATAATCTTTGTTTACCGTAAATGCTTGACACATGACAATAATCACAATAAAATATATAATGTAATATTGTTGACGAATAAGAACGAGACTAAATGTGGTTTTCCAAACAAAAACTATGTTAAAATATCTCTTCATTTTCGTAGACGAGACGTTATTTCCTGTCTGATAGGGAAGGGAGGCGATGCTCAGCTTAATCTATGTCCATTAAAAGTATTGGGGCATAGTGCCAGGGAGAGAGAAATGAGATATCAGATAAACCAATTTTCTCTCAGCACTATGGTGTCTAAAGAAGTGAATAAGCTCTTTTAAAGAAGAGAGTGAGCTCTAGTTACACTCAAATCTTAAAGTATGGTCCACACCAGAGATTCTTTCTGTTCATTTAACACATTCACCAAATGAACTAGGGGGGCTGCGACCAATGAGGGGGCACCCATGGAGCAGTGTGGGGACGGGACCTTGCTCAAGGGTGCCACTAGCAGTCTTTGGATTCGAACCCACACCCTCAGGGACAATTCCCTGACCACCAGATCAGTGGCTGCCCAAAGGCTGTGCATTGGCCAAGAATCGAACCCTGGCCCCCCAGTGTGGCAGGTAACAATTCTACCACTGAACCTCCAATGCTAAGCATTAAAGGGATGGGGGGAGCTTACTGGGGCTCATCCATTATTGAAATAGAGTCTAAAATTAAAGGTAACTGTTAAGTAACAGACATTTTCCCTCCTGGTTTATGACCATGATTTCACAGGAGAAACCTTACACTGCCTACCTTAATCTTCACAGCCTCATCCAGTGGCCTGTCCATGAGGGTGTTGATAGACAGGAAGAGGGTACGAATAGAGTCAAAAAATTCATCTCCATCCTCACTATTCCCATAAAATCTAAACCATATGAGAGACAGCAAAAACAAAATCACCAAATATCCCTTTCACAAATTGACTGTTTCTTTCAGGCAAGATGAGAGAGTTTCAAATTAATACTAAGCAAAATACACAAATAAACAAAAGTACTAGGATGTCTGACCATTACACCAACAGGGACTTCAAGGACATTGCATTCAAATACATAGACTTTTTTATGGAGTTTGTCGTCCCCCTCTTTCCAGTGTGTTTTGCTCTGCATTTATAGGGTCAGGCACTGACTGATGTTGGACGAGAAGGTCTGGCTCACAATATCTATTCCAGTTCATCCCAAAGGTGTTGGATGGGGTTGAGATCAGGGCTCTGTGCAGGACAGCTGAGGTAATCCACACCAAACTCATCCAACCAGTCTTCATGGAGCTTGCTTAGTGTACTGGGGCACAGTAATGCTGGAATAGAAAAGGTTCTTCCCCAAACTGTGTCCACAAAGTTGGAAGCATGGTGTTGTTCCTAATTCCTTGGTATGCTGAAGCATTAAGACTGTCGTTCACTGGATACACGAGGCCTAGCCCAAACCCCAACACGTTTGTCCATATAGAGTACCGAGACACAACTACTGATTTTTTTTTTCTTTCACACATACTCTGAAAACATACCGCTCTCAAACCACTTTGACTTCTGTAATAGAATAAAAACATGCCCTGTTTCTGCCTGACCTACCTGAGATAAAGAATGCGAGACTGTACAATGAAGCGGAAGAGGTACTTGAAGGCTTTTAGGGCAGCATAGAGCCTCTCTGTGTAGGCCGGGTTCTCAGCATGGCTAATGTAGTAGTTCAAGACTTTGGTCAATTTTCTGCAGAGAAAAGTGGCAAAATCAAGACCTCTGATTAAAACTGCCAAAAGTGTGCACAACACATGTCTGCTTGGCTAAGAAATGAAAGAAAGAAGGTAAAAACAATGGAATGCTCTCACATGTAAGCGAGTGTGGCGCTGAAGTGTTTGTTTATGTACGTCTCAAGCACAGGGTTGAAGTGCTGAAATTTGATGTCCCCAATCAGAGAGATCACAAACACCTGGTCAGAAAAAAAGATTGAGCTACAGAGATATATAATACAGAGATACAGAGATATATAGAGAGCATAAATAATTACTACAAAAGGAGATACAAGCTGTTGTTAGTCATTTACTATTACTGATATTTCAAAGTCTCTTCTCTTAGCGGCGCAAAGCACACTTGCATGATCCCATGTTTTTAGAAGAGAAGGATTAAATATAATTCTCTATGTCAATAAAAGAGCCCCGGACGAAACCTTTCTCCCCGATGTCTTCTTCAGTGAAACTGCAATGAACTATTCTGGCCAATGATATGACATGGCACAGGTTGAAAAACTTTACAATAGAAAAAAGAAAGATTCATAATGTCACTGCTATACAGTATGTCTATTGGGATCAATACTTGGTAGCATACTTCATATTCAATATTTTAATATCCGATGAAAAACTATACTCACCAAAGCATTGAATACTAGGGAATCATAAGTATCCTTTTCTGAAGTCTCCATCATGATGTTAAAGAGGGCATCCAATGTGTCCTGAAGGAACTAGAAGTGAAAAAGAAACTATTTCATATGAAACAGCTCTTAAAAAAACAAATGTTCAATGTTTTGTGTACCCGAAAGGGTTTTAAGTCCTACCTTAACAATTTCTCCTCCTTCAACCTCCATTAGTCTCTGTAGATTCTCCTCGAGCTTGTCAGGGTTTGATCTCCAGTTGAGAAGGCCCAGAAGATCCACTGAAACACAAACACAATGCAGAAGTGTATAAAATGTCCATATGTGAACACACCACAGCACAGTGAAGCAGTGGTCAGCAAGGAGCACAGCACCCGGGGAGCAGTGTGTGCGACGGTCCCTTTCAACTAGCAGCCCTGGGATTTGAACCCATAACCGTCTGACTGCATGGGCAACTCCTTTACCACCAAGCCACTAGTGCCCAAGAGTTAAGTCTAAAGCATTGTTTATGGTTTACTCTAAAATATCTAAACACTTTTCATATTTATTAAAACTTATCTCTGGTAAAACCATGAGACCAGTTTTATTAGATCATACCATTCTGTGTGAGCTTTGTGGAGCAGGTGAGCGTACTGATCTGGAAGCTGTCCTTGGTAACCGAGAGGAGGCCCGAATTCTGGAAAGGTTTTCCACTCTGTCTTTCATACTCCTCTGCCTCCGCCAAACAGCCTGGCAGAGTCAGATAAGTCTTGGCATCTTCTGTTTTTTTCACATCTACCTGTTTCAAATGTCAGTCTTGTGTTATTATACATTATATATACATACCTGTAGAAGAAAATACACTATGCTATATACACAAATGCTGGGTATAAACACACTATATGGACAAAAGTATTGGGACGCTTGACAGGGAATTTAGTGACATTGCATTCAAATCCATCGACATTAATATGAAATTGGCCCTTGCGCAGCTACAACAGCTTCCACGCTTCTTGAAAAGCTTTCCACAAGATTTGCACGTTTCTGTGGGAATTTGTGCCCATTCATTCTGTAGAGCATTTATGAACTCAGGCACTGATGTTGGATGAGAAGGCCTGGCTCACAATCATCCCGAAGGTGTTGGATGGGGTTGAGGTCAAGGCTCTGTGCGGACCAGTCAAGTTCTTCCACACTAAACTCATCCAACCATTTCTTTATGGAGCTTGCTTTGTGCACTGGGGGACTGTCATGCTGGAATAGAAAAGGTTCTTCCCCAAACTGGGGGCAACAAAGTTGGAAGCATGGTGTTGTCCAAAATGTCTTGGTCTGCTAAAATATTAAGATTAAGCCCTTCACTGGAAATAAGGGGTCTAGCCCAAACACTGAAAACAGGTGTGTCCCAATACTTTTTTCCAGATAAGTATGTCACAGTTAAGTGAATTTATTTTTTTTTCTGAGTGGTTATCCCAGCTTACAGCACAGAAAAAAGAAAAATTGGAAAAAGAAAAACAGGGGAAACAAGTCCACCTTGTAAACAATGAGATCATGTTTTCCATCTCGCAGAGTGGTACCATCTGACTTCATCAGCCGAACAAAAGCCATGCCGAATGGTTTTTCGGACTTGTCTCTTGCTGCAAACAAACAACACATCATTCAATAGAAAAGTGATGGAACAAAAAAATCTAAATAAGATGTCAAAATAATATTCTAGGGGTTTATTCTTTTGATATCAAAGAGAAATAACTTTAAATAGCTCACAGTCTTGAGAGGATCTGTGTCTGAATGTCATGCTGAGATGACAGCGACACACGTCTTCTATTGGAATGGCCACCTAAAGAAAAGAACAACACATTTAGCCTCATATTCGTTTGCCTGATAATTAACAATGACACATCTTCAACAAATAAACTCTGCAAAGTGGGTATAAAGCAGTATTAAAACATTATGAAGCTGGTGTCCTAGTGGTTATGGCCCTGCAATCAGAAGATTGTGGGTTCGAATCCCAACACTGCTAGTGTATTCACTGAGGAACTCTTGAGTAAGGTACCGTCCCCTAACTCTGCTCCCTGAGCGACCCTCCCTGCTTCACTTGGTGAATTAAATGCAGAGAAGGAATTTCACACTGTTCACACTGTGTGCTATGGTGTGCCACGAGCAGTCCTGGGATCTGAACCCACACCCTTCTGATCGCAGGGGCAACTCCCTAACCACTAGACCGCTAGCTGCTTCATTAACCCATTCACACAATGTCGGGATTTTTCTGTTAATTTCATACATGTAATTGTATATTACAGTAAAACATACAGTAAAATGTCTGTTCAAATTGTAATCTGTAGTCATGCGTCAGGTACTTGAAATGAAAGTAATAAATAGGAATTCTTGCCTTTACAGTCTCATTCCAGCTGGGCTGCTTGACCTGGTAGTAAATGACTGACTTGTATTCTGTAATCCCATCATAGCCTGCTCCAGGGAATACAGCTTTCTAATCAGATAAAGAAGCAACTTGGTTACCGAATCAAGTTCTATTGATTTTGCATTAGAAGTTACAAAGGGGAAGTACTTAAAAAGGGAAAAGATCCTGATTTTTTGCATGAAGTGCACTCAATTTAACATGCAGGAATGCCAAACACACAAAAACGACCACAGGAAGCACAGGAAGAACAAAAAATGCAATATGAGAGAATAAATAATCATCCAGCACATTTATAGATTCCGCCACAAATAAGATCAGGGATTTGTATATTGATTATCCTATAAGGTATGAGTTTATTTGGGTAGACTGGCTGCATGACAGAAAATAATCAAATCAACATGATGTATCAAACAAGACATAGAACATTTATGATGTGCATTTAGAGAGAAATCCTTTCACCAAACAGAAATCTTTTAGGGGTACAGATGTGTGCCACATGTGAAGATTTTTTTTTTTTTTTAATTCACAAATGTGTTGAAAATGTGTTAAATATCTCTTTGTGTATACATCTCAGTCTCATTTAATGCTGCATTTATTTCCTCATTACCTCCACTGGTCTCCCTTCATCATCAAGCACACTCATCACCACTTCTACATTTTTAGGTGTCTTCTTCTTGCCACGGTCAAACTCTCCTTGCAGTAGTGTCACATAGATGTCGTTCCTCACGTTTCCTGTGTAAAGACACACACACTAGCTGTACATACACCTCTGAATTATTGAATTCAGGTGGCCCCTTAATTCCAGTGAAGGGCAATCTTAATGCTTCAGCAGACCAAGACATTCTGGACAAAAGGAAAGTGGTCCCTTATAGTCACATGAACAGCACACAGTGTGAACAATTCTTTCTTTGCATTTAACCCATTCACCAAATGAAGCAGTAGGCTACCACCAACACGGATGCCCAAGGAGCAGTGTGAGGGATAGTAGCTTCCTCAAGGATACCTCAGTGATGCCACTAGCAGTGCTGGGGTTTGAACCCACAGCTTTCTGATCTCAGAGGCAACTCCCTAACAATAAGGCCACCAGCTGCCCCAACATGGACACAGTTTGGGGAAGAACCTATTCCAGCATGATTGGAATGGCAGTTCACAAACCAAGCTCCATAAAGACATGGAGTTCAGTGTGGAAGTACTTGACTGGCCACACAGAGCCCTGACCTCAACCCCATCCAGCACATTTGGGATGAACTGAAACAGAGATTGTGAGTCAAGCCTTCTCGTCCAACATCAGTGCCAGAACTCATAAGTGCTCTATAGAATTGCATAAACGCAATAGAATCTTGTGGAAAATCTCCGAAGAAATGTGAAGCTGTTATAACTGCATAGGGGAGACCAACTTAATATTAAAGTCTGTGTATTTTAATGCAATGACTTTAAGTGCCTGTTGGTGTAAAGATCAGTCGTCCCAATACTTTTGTCCCTATCGTGTACTTTGAATTGCATATATGAGAAAATGACAAGTACATCACAAATTCAGGCCCACATATTTCCACCTATTGTCACATTTTGACCATGTCTTCTTGGCATCCCAAGAGGAAGCTGCAATTTTTAATACTTCATTTAAACTTTCCACATAATATTAATCATGTTTCTAATGTTATTTGAAGAATTGTGCCCACAAAGCCCCCCTGGCCCTGATTCAAAAGAAATAACAACAACGGGTCTGGATGTTTAGCCAGGAACTGTGATTAAAAAAAAAAATCCATCAAAAACAGATTTCTGTGTAAACTAGTGCATACAGTCTAGTCCTTTGATTTATGAATGAGAGAAATATAAGTTTGTGGTAGAAAACTGCATACAGCAACATTGGCATTACATTTATAAAATTAAAATCTTATGACAGCATATCTTTACTTTTGTAAAGTTACATGTAAAAGTTCCTGAAGATGTTATAAAGGCTACCTGATTGGTCCTTTTTTAATTGTTTTACTGCATGTAATATGCTTTAATGCAAGTATTTCCTTTCACTTCATTTTTATCTCACCAACATACTCGATAGTTTTTTTGCCTAAAAAGAGTGAGACTTTCGATGTTCAGGCTTTTCCTTAAATTGCCTCAGCTGTCTAAATCTCACTTTACAGTTTTAGTTGTCTTGTTGCCTGTGTGCTCTTCAGAAATTATGAGGGACATTTAAAACGTTTCTGCACTTTTTAATCTCCATTTATTAAGAATTTTCAAAACAAATGACACTGCTTTTCTGCAAAGTCACCTCTCTTTGTGATTCCAGCGTCGTACCAACTTTTTTACAGCATCCAGAAAAAGTGGTTTTGATTGAGTGTGAAGAAGAGACGGGGACTCGAGTCGCACTTAAGTCGCACAAACAAAGACTTGACTTTAGACTTGCACTCAATGACTTGAGAGTTAACTCAGACTCGGGTGCTGTGACTTGTGAGTCATAACTCGTAATCCATGTTCATTTCATGGAATTATTTATTCATATATTGCACTCTTTCCAACGACCCAAAAACCGTTCACCTCCCCCCGATGTCCCATTACTTTTGTGTGGGTGCACGGTTTTTAGCCAATAACGATTTTCGAGTGGTCGTTGGAAACGGGTCACCGAGCCCCATCTAACTGTGGAGTATCACATTTAGAGTGCGAGATATATTTTTCATATTTAACTTAAGGGCTCAACATTTACAGCTCAAAAATCCCACATGTCGAGTCGTCATTTGTAAACACTGCCGCTCAAAGACCTGAGACTTGACTTGGTAAAAATGACTTGTGAGCATCTCTGTTGTGAAGCCACTGATGCAACTCTCATCATCACTTGAAAATCTTCATCTTTAAGCTTCTCCGAGCTCCAAAAAGGTGGAAATCAGATAGAGCAACTACTGCTCTTCCAGCCTTCACCGTTTTGAATTACATATGGTGTTATAAAAGTTTTAAGGGATTTCCAAGCAATTCCGAGAGAGGAAGCGGAGTATCGATTATTGTCTTTATAAACTGATATTTAGGCTTTAAAAGCTTTATAAAACTAGCATCATAAAGGAAACTAGAATTCAACTTCCAGTAGCTTCAGCACATGCTGAGTATGACAGGAGTGCAGTCAAAAATTTCATGATAAAGCAAGATATAGCCGATGGTGTAATTATGAAAAAGTTAACCCTAGAAAAACTAGTGCGATTAAAGAACTAACAAATATCATTCAAACCCAGCGTTTTACCTCTTTACACACTTTGGTTAAAGGTTGTAAAGTGTTTATTTGGCAAATGTGAACCTACCACAGCACACAGTGTGAACAACACAAACCAAGTGAAGTAGTGGGCTGCCAAGAACACAAAACTCAGGGAGCAGTATATGGGGACTGTACCTTGCTCAAGAGTACCTCAGTAGTCCTGGGATTTAAACCCTCAAACTTCTGATCGCAATGACAACTCCCTAACCACTAGGCCACCAGCTGCTCTGCTGATTATCACTCCAAAATAATTAAAATTTTTGCATTTTCTAGAAAATGTACATTATTTCCTTAACTCTTTGTAACCCTACCAGCACAATGATGCCTCACTTGAATTAACACTACAACTTCTACACCCACCCAAATACAAAATCTGTGGTCATCATAGCTTTTATCCCTCTGCCAAAATGGGATTTCAGAAGAAATCAGAAGCTCCTGTAAAGTGGTCCCCCATAGCCACAGCACAGCACACGGTGTGAACAAATGTGAAATTCTTTCTCTGCATTTAACCCATTCACCAAGTGAAGCAATGGGCTGCCACTAACAAAGGGCATCCAGTGAACATTGTGTGGGCACGGTACCTCAGTGATGGCTTTAGCAGTGCTAGAATTCAAACCCACAACCTTCTGACTGCAGGAGCAACTCCGTAACCACTAAGGCAGCAGCTGCTCCTGTATCCTGAGAAGTACACTACCTCATAGTTTAATGAGAAACGGGGGCTAAGGTTCATTTTAGAAACATCAGATGATCATAATGTTAATTTGTATGTAAATGTATTGCATCCAGCGTAAGCATTTTTATGCAGAAAAATTGTTGATAGCTTCTGTATGAAATTCTGTGCACAATATTTCTGGAGCATTATAAAGGAGATTTACATGATATGTAAATCATTTTTGAAAACTAAGTAAAAGAATAAGTTTTAAACGATTGTTTTCTTTAGGAAGATAAAACAAGTAGAGTTAAAGTAAAATTTCATGCAATTATTTATGCCTTGGTAAAAATGCAACTTGTTTCAGCCTGAAAGGAGTAGAAAGCAATTTTAAAAGGTTAATTAGAACCTAATCAAACAGACTACAAAAAAATGAATAAAATTTGCATGGTTGCTTACAATAGTTTATTGCGCAACCATATGTAAAACCCACAAGAATAATGACTTAGCGTGTACAAATGAATGAATACAGAACGAGGAGAACTAGCACGCTAGTTCACCAAAAGCTGGATGTCTGTGGGGCTGAAAACACACTCAAAGTGACTCCAGCAAAGACAAGCACATAACAGATTTGAAGTGTTTGAAAACCAAGCTAACCTGGGAGGATGATTTCAGGAAAGCCCATTTTCCTGACTATGGTTGTTGTGCGATCCACAAAGTGAGGATAGTCCTTCTGAACTTGGACCAGATCCCCTGGAAGCAGCTTCAAAGTCACGAACAGACCTGACAGTTCAGACAAACAGACCACAAAGGACACTGACCACTGAGGAAGAAGAATGTTGTCATTCAAAGCCTTGAAATGTCCTCTGCATCTGATACAAATACCTATACTGTACATTGCACTACTGAGTCGTTTAATGTGCTATCTGGACAAAAGTATTGAGACATCTGACAATTTTACCAACAGGGACTTTAATGTTGTTGTACTCAAATACATAGACTTTAAGATGGCGTTCCCCCATCCCTTGGAAGGCTTTCCACAAGAGTTTGTGTGAGATTTTGTGTTGGATTGAGGTCAGCGCTCTGTGGAGGTCAGTCAAGTTCTTCCACACTGATCTCATTGAGCCAAGTGTTTATGTAACTTGCTTTGTGCACTGGGTCATGCTGGAATAGAAAAGGTTCTTTCTGAAACTGTGTCCACAAAGTTGGAAGTATGCGGTCGTCCCAAATGTCTTTGTATGCTAAATCATTAAGATTGCCTTTCTGGATGTTAAGGAGACTAACCCAAAACCTGAGAAACTGGTGTGTCCCAATACTTTTGTCCATATAGTATATGTGAATCATTCTTTATGGTGTGATCAATAATATCCCTTCAAATTACAGACTGGTAGAACCAAAATATTCCTAGCATTTCATGAACATAAACAAAGTGAAAATTGTCTTTACCTTGTCCTTTGTGGTTAACCTCTCGTGTAGCAATGACTTTGTTGAAAACAGCTGTAAGAGGCTCGTTTTCTCCAATGACACGAGACGGGATGAGAGGAGACATGATCAACTGTCTTTGACGGATGTATGTTTCCATGGCAATTCTGAAGGAAAGAAAGGGCAAATTGAATGAAAGTTTGTCTGCAAATGATTAATTAGAGGAGCTTGATACATTTTTGCATTGTATCCCTGGAGAGAGAGGATAATAAAAGAAACATATCTGTGGGATTTCCACTTTATCAACAAGGAAACCAGCAAAAATATCTCCTTTCATTAACAAAATGCTTTACACTATTATATTGCAGTTTTACTTTTAACATTTACATTTACATTTTGCAGCCAACTAGACCAAAAAATGTTTATCTTGCTCAATGTATCGCACTGTAGTGTATTTTACACTGCTATACTAAAGGCATGTGAAATATGTCACTACATTTATGGACTGCCTAAAATTCAGTATTCAATTTACACTTATGCTTATCCATTTCTATGGAGATACATGCAAACTATTCTTTGAATGAATATGAAATGTAAAACATTCAGTTGCAAATTAAATCTTCAGATAGACATTAAGCAGCTATAAAGAACTACATTCACAACTGCGCTAGAAATATTTCAGGGTTTGGGCTAGACCCCTTATTTCCAGTGAAGGACAATTCTAATGCTTCAACAGACTTTAAATGGCATTAAAGTCCTTGTTGGTGTAATGGTTAGGTGTCCTAATACTTGTCTATTTACTGTATATCTAATCGCATATTACATATACACTTTAAAAAATTATTCTGCACGACGACCACTCTGGATTCATATGCACATAATGGTGATAAGACAAGAGGAAGTACATGGGAGCCTGTACAGAAACAAATATGGAACAATGAAACCTAACACACTCTGAGAGGTCACTAACACCAGAAGAAATGAACAATGTGATCTGGTAGTGTGGGCACTCACTGCTGAAAGGGGATGAAATGCTGCTTTTCTTCATCATCTGCTTTCCCATGAACAACATCGGTGATATCCATCACTGTGGGCATAACACTGACAGATAAGGCAACTAGCTTGATAGATAATACCTGCCTGATAAGGCAACAAAAAATACATATTAAAGAACCATTAAACTAAAACCACTTAATTACCAATGACACATGGCTGCCCATGATCTCAATGTAACAGAATGAAACATACATAAATGAAAAAACCTATTTAAAAATGTCAAAAGACTGAAAATGTCTAAGAGAAATAATCATCTGAATGTACTGTAATGGAGAAAGAACTACTCTTCAGAGACAATAAACAAAGTAGTATAGTGTAAGTTTAGCAGTAACATGATAATGGAAAATATGAAGCCTCCTCTTCAACATGCTGCTACAGTCCATTAGCTTTCCATACCTACATAATAAAACCCAGGATGCTTCTAGTTTCATGAATTTAAATACAGAAAAAAAACTTCTGTGAGATGATAGGGCTCTTGGTGTCCTATCACTACATTATAAAAATCTATTACTAATTGTAGTTAAGACAAATTTTTATAATATTTAGTGCAATTAGTGATAAACCTGAATCAGAAAGCTCTATTAATCCCAGAGGAAACTGCTTATATTATGACTGTGAGGACACAAAGAGACAAGAACTATATAAAATCTAATGTATAAATAAATTATATTAAAATCTGAAGAAAAAACTCAATATGAACTACACTATGCTATGAACAGTGTACTCAGTCGTATATGGATTTTTTTCTTAGAAACAAAATTAATAATTGTTCACGGACCCCCCCATTTTTTGGTGCTGTCCAGAGAACACAAAGAAAGCGCGTCTTGGGATGGTGAAATACCGCTGTACTCAAAGAAGGGAGGTTTGAAAGCAGCCAATACGAGAACGGTGAGGCTGATTGGCCACTGCCCTGTGATGCATCTCTGGCAGCTGCAATCTAGCATTCCCAAATTTTCTTGTGTGAAGCTCGAGTTTACGTTTACATTTTTTTATGGGTATTGTATTAAGATGAGCTTAACCATCTGAATACAACTCCTAAACCACTAGGCCACCAGCTGCCCCATAAATACTATAGATAAGTAATGTATGACCTGCTACTCCAAAAGGCCTCCGGAGACCTGCGGTATGCTTCTTGCCCTCTTTCAGCTCCATGCCCCCAACGCGGACAATCTGACACACTAGGTACAGATGAGGCCTGAGTAGATCACTGCTGCTTAGATCCTTCAAAAAAGTGAAACAAGAAAACTTACTTAAGTTATTTAACATATAAATTAATTATTACTTCTAAGAATAATCTAAAACTGACTAATCACACAAAGGCATCATCATTACTGTACCGTTCGAATGATGGGCTAAAGCTTTTCTATCACAGTCTTGTGTGATTAAACCTACATCATATAGAAACTATGATGCAAGATATTCTGTCATGTACCAACACTTCTTCTGTGAGAAGAGCATGAGATTAGTAGAACCAATGGCTACCGTGAAAAGGGCGGGCAGGTTGTTGAGTTTCTCAATCTCTTTAGGCATGCCTTTACTGTCCCACCGGACCAGGAAATTTTCACTGTGAAGGTGAAT
Organism: Brachypetersius altus; assembly: GCA_037974465.1. NCBI lineage: Eukaryota > Metazoa > Chordata > Actinopteri > Characiformes > Alestidae > Brachypetersius > Brachypetersius altus. The sequence continues at coordinate 6,166,018 of JBBPDB010000017.1, read as the reverse complement.
TAAAACAAAGAGCATCACAGGATATTCTGGAATTTTTTAACAATTCTGATGCATAAAAGTATTGCATTCCAAAAGTGTCCTCAAACTTTTTTCCTTTTAAACCAAACTCATTAAGATAAATAACAGTGATTTTTTAGAGCCTAGTACAAAAAAGGAGTAATGATAACACATAAGGACAAAATAAAAGTCTATACCACAGTGAACTACACACAAAAACCTACACCAACCACACAGAAAAGATCCAATATTTTCTATGCACTACCAAAATGTCAGTTCTTGTATCAATGTTATCATCCCACAGCTCTATTTATGTTATATGGGCCAAAGTATTGGGATGCCTGACCATTACACCAACAGGGACTTTAATGACACTCAAATATTTATAATTAATAAATTATTATTTAATGCATTCAAATATTTAGACTTTAATATGGAATATTTAATATGGAAGCATTAAGATTGCCCTTCACTGGAAGTAAAGGGCCTAGCTCAAACCCTGATAAACAGGCATATCCCAGTACTTTTGGCCATATAATGTATGTTTGCTGCAGAAGTACAATATTGCACACTGTACATGCAATTGAATTATTAAGTTTGATAATCCTTAAATTCAAGAAAACTCAAGTCAAGACAGCATTCTCATCACAAAAAAACACAACCAATATACTACCAAAAAACATTTATTGGAATAGTTGGCACCTGATAAAATCAGACTGTTCCGGATCATAGAGGGCCATTAGCAGTTCAGCATCTTCACCAATATTGCACACAAAGTTCTTAAGGTTCATAAGGAGGCTGTAAGTGTGTACAGTGCTGAAGAGAGACTGTCGCCGCATGGCCAGGTTCTGGAGACGGGTCTGGAGAAAACCAGGGACAGGAACATTTTTCAAGATAAGTTTTATTTGGCTTGGCAGTTTAGTTTTGTGCACATTTCTGTGCTCCTGATACCTTTAGACCTACATCCCAGTCTTACAATGACACACAGACACACAGACACACAGACACACAGACACACACATAAACTTGAAGCTTTTAAGGCCTTCAACCCTTTAAATGTGGATCATTAGACTTTACAGTTAGTTAATAAACAAGTATAATTTCAAACAAAGATCATGAAAGCACCATAAGCTATATTTAAGACTTAGGAGTTTGGCTACACACTTTCCAAACTATTTCAACAATTAAATAACAATTAATAGAAGCAATACGTAGGGCCACAGTACTGCCAATTTTTAAGAAAACAATTCAGCTTTTTTTATGGATTGCTAATGTCAAAGCTAAATTAAAAGGATGAAAATAACTGAAGCTGAGTAAAACTTGAGGATCAATCATTGATTGAATCATTGACACCAAAATATCCTAACTGCACATAGTCCATGTGAAGCTGAGTCCAAGGATCTTAAAGTATCTGGTGCAGTTAGGATATTTTGGTGTGTAAACACCAACCAGACATAACATTTGACTTTGCTGCTGCCTTGGGCTAGCCCACTATTTGCTTTTTGTGTCCAGCACTTTGTGACTCTTGTCTGAGAAAGGTCCTATATACAGTATATATAAATTACTTACTTGCTATTTTTCTTCCAATGGTCTATTGTGATTATAAGACTATGCACGTATACACCTGTTAGCATTTGGTGAGGTAGAAACATCTGAATTCAATATTTAGGGGAGGAGTCCGCAAACTTTTTACAATGTCGTAGGTATACGCACATACACATACACCTATCCCATCCTGACCATTAAACAGAGCCACCCTCATCATCAGCATGAAGTGAAAAAGTGAACTACAATAACAATGAAAACAATAATGATAAAAATACAATAATAAAAAAATAAAATACATTGGTCTGTTTTTTACCTTCTCTTCCTGTATTCTCTCATCAATACTGCGAGAAGCAGACTCATGGGCTCTGAATAAACTGACAGTACTGGTGCATTCCGGGTCCAGAGTGTTCCCAGTCTCATCACGAACCACCAAGTCCAGATCCAGAATTCTGCAGAACAACAGAACATATTTAACACTACCTCAACACTTATGCACTGTTTTATTTCAAAAGATTAAGCTGCCTAGAAATTGATAATAATACAGACAATAAAGAACAATATGGCAGAATGAAAAACATTGTTTTAAACACTGTGAAAAGTGTCCTCTTGATTTAGGATATTAATGGGATCGGATCAGACAAGCAAACCATCAATTATGTCGGCGCATATTAAGACCGATTAATAGACATGCACATTTATGGGCAGGTCCGTATTGCTGACACGCCCCTCTAACGACACCTGCAGGGCTAGCGCCGAACACCGAATTTTGCCTTCCTGGTAGAAAATGCTATGTTTTAAAATGTTATCTTATCTGTTTTATCAATTCTTAATCTGGTTTGCTATGAAATGCTGCATTTAACTTGGATAAAATGGGAGTACATAGAGAAAACATAATTAATTTATTTATATTTACATAGACTCAATATCAAGTTTTACCAACTTTGAGATACAATGTAGCCTACAGTTGGCTTACCGTTAACAAAGTAGCCTACAGTTAGCTTACCGTTAACAAAGTAGCCTACAGTTAGCTTACCGTTAACAAAGTAGACTACAGTTAGCTTACCGTTAACAAATCAGCCTACAGTTAGTTTACCGTTAACAAAGTAGCCTACAATTAGGTAACTGTTAACAACGTAGCTTATAGTAAGCTTAAGCCTGGCAAACGAGATCGTTCAGGATATCAGGGTCGACCTCCGCTTCCAGAGCTCCGCCGTCACGGCCCTGCAGGAGGCCAGCGAGGCGAGACTTGGTGGATCTATGTGT
>JBBPDB010000017.1:6131975-6153338 GCA_037974465.1 Brachypetersius altus | reverse complement strand
GTCTATCCTCCGGTACCGTGAGTACTCTCCAACTCGCAAGAGTTGTTTATATACTGTTTCTGTGTGTGTTCAGAACGTGAGTTCATTTGGTGTGAACTCCTACTACTCTCTGGAGCGTTCTGAGATCAACTGCGTGAGTAACCTACTCTCTCGTGTCCCGTCACGTCTGAGTTCTTCCCTCACGCTACAAAGCGGGCCCAGTTCACAGATCGATCGTTCTAACCCCGTGACAGGTAGTATTGGTTGTATAAGTACTGTTAAACGATCTCTCGTGTGGACACAAAAAGAATGTCTGGACCATATTTGTGGCTGGGAGCTGTGAAAGAAACCTTGACTCAGTAATTATGATCCATATAAATACTATTTAGCAAATGGATGTATTTGGCAGTTCCTGTCTCAAAATGTGTCCAGTCTTGGGAACAGTGATTCACTTAAGCAATCATCAGTTTGGAATCTTCACCTGTGGATCCTGTGTCCAGAAGCACAGACTGCTAATGTTAAATTCATTATCCAGGCTCCACAGGGAGCGATCCCCAGTCTATTCCGACAGAAGACCAGCTGTAATCAGATACTGTGTTCTGTTAAATGACTTCACACTGAGGCAGTGTTAAAAAGACATTTCTAAGAAAGAAGATCTCTATCTTGATGACACCATGACTCTATTCGTCAGTGTGACACATCTATTTAGTAGATTTTATAAATTACGCAGCAGATGCAGAATTTATAAATCAAAGTAACCTTCAGCATTTTACCCTTTTCTTATTCCTAAAGAAGTTGAGCAATTTAATAGCAGTTTCTTTGTTTCCTCTGAATGTGGAACTCCAAGTGTAACCATTTGACGTCAGTGCTTTGAACAATGGTGACACCCCTATGTTCTCAATATGACCACTAAGTAAATAAATAAATTTGTGCCTTTTAACAACCTATTTTAAAAGTTTAAGATCTTTATCAGACCTTGAGGACAGGGTTCCTTTTAAGGTTGCTGTCTGATTTGCGATAACATGAAGCTTCATTTAGTTCTGCTTTTCTCTTTAGAAGCATTTTTTTCATCAAACTCAAAATGACTGTAGTGCGCACAGCCTGTCATTGTAGTGTCAGTAATCTAAATTAGACATCCCAAAAAGGCAGCATGCTGAAATCTGCCAGAAAGAAAATCAAACATTCATGTCTGCAGTTGTTGGCAGAACAGAAATTCTTGTCATGCTGTGCAATTATTTGCAAACTGCTGGTCTGCCAAAAGCAACTGTTTGCTTGGTTTTGCAGGATATTACCTCTGTTAAATTCACTTGGCATCAATTACCACAAACAGACAAGATTTAAGGGAGAAATAAATAAACCTTAGAGCCAGATTAGCATGAAGGACGTTTTAATAATTTAGAATTCTTCAGTTTTAATCTATCAATGTTAACATTCTGCCATTCTGACTTTTCCCACAACTGTGTTTTATTTGTTCTGATTATAGACCACACACACAAGGCAACAGTAAGAGACATTTTTAAAAGGACTTTAAAAGGAGAGTTTCATGCTCATTGTATTTTGAGTCAAGCATGAGAACCAGAAGGAGTTCCAGGGAGAACTGGAGCAACTCTTAGTCTTGCTCCCGTCTGCTAATGCCAGTTGAAACTACATCTAATTCGTTTAGAGGATGCAATATGTTCAAAACTTCTTTGATGAAAACCACCTACTTGTATTGGAACTATTAATTTTTTCTTCAAATTCCAGAAAATTCACTGAGGCTTTTAGCACCTCAAAACACGAATCTTGTGTGTGAAAAGATATAAAGTGAACTGAATGTTTTCAAATGTTCTATATTAAAAATGTACATGAAAACTTGGAGAGGGCCTGCATGGGTCTGTGTTAACTGCTGCTCCCTTGTCTTTCTAAGCTCTGTGCACCTGTTTATGCTTCCTCAGGTGCTCTGGAATTCCCTCCATTTTCTTTTGTCCGTCTCACTCGGACCGTTTTTTCCTTAGACCATCTCATCTGGATAGTTGAAGAACCCTGAGCTGAAGAACCCTGAAAAATAAATACATGAACGTTCTTGGTACTGTTAAGGGGTTCTTCACACTCACAAAACTCTTTAAAGCAGTACTGAATATCAGATTATGTCTTACACTGCTCAGTTTCCATTAGTCAACATGACCTGCTGCTGTACAGGAAAGTGTTTCTGCTGATGAACTGTACAATGGTTTAATCTGTTAAGACACAAATACACACACACACACACACACACACACACACACACGCACGCACACACACACACAGTCAAATACACTTGTCAAATACTTACTCTGAACTTTGATTTAGTCCCTAGCTGCAGCCTCGGAAAGAAGCGTTGTTGTTAAATTACCTCACTTCCTGAGCTGTTTTCCTTTTGATCAGAATTTTAGATTTTCTTCTAGTGGTCTGTTCATGAGGAATAACTTTTTAATTTGTAAATTCATATTTGTATTTTACTACCTGCCCAATGTTCACCTAAATATTGTAAACTTATAATTTTATAATAATAAATCTAAGTAACACTTTCTATGAATTCAATGTCTGTAAGAACCTATAAACACATCCATAACAGGTTATCATGCTTTAATAAGGCATTATAAAAATGTATACAAATGCTTTACATGTTAGAGCCACGTTCATGGCTATAAGCAGTGTTCATAACTTGCTAAACCATCAGTACTGAAGAAACTCCAGCTTGCACAGTATGTTATGACTAACAAACTTGCATACTCATAAGCAAACACTGAGCCATGCTGTGATTCAGCATCAGGGGAATGGGTGTCTAAGGCTCACTGATGTGTGTGTGGGGAGCCCATCTGGTCCAATCTCACTGCAAAGCTACTGTAGTGGAAACATTAATGCTGTATAAGGTAAAAGTGTGTCAGAACATACAGTTCATCACAGCTTGCTGTGTACGGAAACATGTAGCCACAGTTTGGACAGTCTGTGCAAATTCCTGTCCACTACTAAAATTCCAAAAATGGGCGTGTCAACATCAAAATGGACCATGGAGCAATGGACGAAGATGTCCAGGTCTGATGAATCTCCTATTTTTTACATCATGTGGATGGCTGTGTGTGTGTGTGTGTGTGTGTGAGAGAGAGAGACCATGTGTGTTACTTACCAAGGTAAGAGATGGCACAAGGATGCACTATGACAAGAAGCCAAGCTGGCAGAGGCAGTGTGATTCTCTGGGCAATGTCCTGAAAACGTTGTGTCGGAATGGCTTGAATAACAAGACAAAGAACAAGTGCATAATCAAACATAAAGGTTCTATTATACCACTGCCCTTCCTTCTCAGTGGCTTATTGGGACCGTTGTAGATCTTCATGTCAGCCAAAGAACATGGTGGTTTATGGGCTGTAGCCTTTTCTGCTCCCTGACTGGATTAAGACCTTCGAGAGACTTTCTGTTCACTGTAGTGAGTTTCGATTTTCAGTTGTCAAAAGTGGTGGGGGTGAAATTTGTGCGAAAAGTCGAGGGGACATTTTCAGCATCCCTACCTGTAGATGAGGCCACACTCTTTTTTATACATATAAGCAACAGCAGCCAGGTCCCACCTGCCAGGAGAGCTCAGGAAATTGTCTCAGACAGCAAGGCTTGGAAGGACCCTCCAAACAAGATCATCAGCATGAGACAAATAGTGGAAAAAAATAGTGGTCATTGCAAGAGATTCAACTAGATTTAGAAAAGCTAGAACTGGAGAAAACAAAGCTAAAACTACAGAGAGTGGGCATGAACAATTTTCTATGTAATAGGAAGCAGAGCCTCAAAAGCTTTGTTCTACTTCCCAGTCACCTTTAACATAATTTACATTTTGCATTGATGGTGTGAGATTAAAATGCGTCAAGTGATATACAACCTCATCCTTCATGTTGTACAGAAAAATGCCATAAAGACTTATTTGAGCAATTGGACTGTATAAAGAAAACCATTATGATCCCTCAAAGAACCATTTTTTGTCATTGAGATAAATCTGTGTGAACATATAAAAAACCTCTAGATAATGTACAGAACCTTTGGATTAAGTCACTGTTTCTTTAAACCACCAACCACGTTCTTTAGGGAACCAAAAATAGTTCTTCTATAGCATCAACCCTTCTGCCGTTTTATTTTTAAGAGTGCAGACGGATGGGAAAGGAGTGAAGGCATGGATTTCCAGCCGTTTCTTTTCATCCCAGAAATCCAGAACAGGATTCCGGCCCCTGCGCTGTCAGCAGTACTGCTGGGTCTTCATGAAGCTCCCTGCCTTTGTTCTTCTCTTTGGCTGCCAGGCGAGAGGTGACACGGCTCAAAAGGGAGGATTTAGGATTTTGCCAATTCTTCAAAAGGATGCCTCTCATACCCTAAGCAGAAGGTGGCCTGCAGTCACAAAATACAAAAGCTGCCTTTCAGTGTGTGAAAAGACTACAAGCATACAAGATGCATATGTTTCTCTTTTGTTACAAGAGAGTTAGATGAGCAGTATGTTTGTAAGATCAGCCAACAGTCAGAGAGTACTGAGCAGCGTGAAAACTGTGTTGCTAAAAGTGAGCTGTAAATATTATCCACTCCTTGTCCAAGGCTTTTCCAGTACAACAAAAGTTTGTCTTTGGCACAATCATCCCAGATTTTCCATAGTGAGGACACAGATTGGATAAAATAAGAAGCGCTGTATTGCCCAGAAGCTTGGCCATTTAATGTGTTTTCCATGACAGTTTATCTCCGACACTAAGATCTCGCTGGCATTTTAATGGCTTACACAAGAGACCCATGACAGATATACACTCTTTACAAATAAATGTGCCAAAAAAGGATTCTTTGAGTAACCTTTCAGTGACTGAGATATGCGAATGTGAAGAACCTAATTAAAGGAACCAGAACATCACAGTAGAGATGCTATGTTTAATCTCACTTAATGAAGGTTTACTCTGTGTTTAACAAGATGGTATGTACGTAAAGCTCATGTGTACAAGCTCTTTGTCTAGCAGATTGTATAGAAAATGGAGATTTTCTCTATGTCACTTCTATGATTGGGTGTAAAGTTTGGATTTGTTTTCTTCGCTGGAGGAAATTCTTATTTGTGTCTTTTAATAATTAAAAAAATGCTTAAAATCATTATAACCTATATCTATTTCAAGCTACCTGACCCTTTCAAGCTGTAATTCAGAATTTGGTGGCCAAGCTAACGAAAGGGAATCTAAGAGTCAAGTTTGTCTCTACTTAACCTGTGTGAGCCAAAACTGTGCTTTAAATCAGCCGTTCACGCAAACCTGTCTAAGAAATTCGCTCGGCGTCTTCACCATGAACCACCGCAGTCTGGAAGATTTAGAGCTGCTGGAAAGTCCAACAACAGAGCCTAAAGGGCAGGCGTCATTAGGAATCTGGAATCAACAGCTCTTACATTCATATAACTATATTTGTTAGGAACAAATAAATAAATAAAACAGCAAGATGAGCACAAATCAGTGCTCTGAAATGTGTGATGCACAAGCACAGGGTCATTTCTCATTATCTGCAAAAGATCTTAACAACACTGCCAGATAAAAGGGGGGGTAGGGGGGCTCTTGCATTGGAAGAGTGGAAGGAAAAATAATTTGTCACTGAATTTGACCATACATGGAGATTTGAGTGACTCAGATTAGGGAGTCAGACAGGAATCTTGGCAGCAGTTCCATTTCTACATTCTTCTCATTTTCTTTTCTTGCATATAGCGCTCACTGTACTGAATGGGATACAGTGATCTATAGATGTAGACACAGTCTAAAATATGGTAACACATTATTTTAGATGGACAGTATAACGTCATGAACTTTTTACCCGTTATCAGGCCAGTAACTCCTAAATAACTGGCTGCCTATTAACATTATGCTAAGCAATAAAGATCAAACTAAGCACATTCAGAGCGTCTTTATTTGTATCTTATACATTTTAGTTTTTTGTACATCATTAATCACTACGATCAGACACAAACAAATGAATTAAAAGTATATTAATGAGCATCATTCATCCAGATCCCATGTTTAAATAGGGGTTATATACGAGATTAGGGTCCATATAGACCTAACAGGGTCACCAAATGCACAGGTAAGTATTACCAATATTATGATTCATAAAAGTGCTCCAAAAAAGGCTTTCCTATGTACTTCTTATTGCTCAATAAAATAACAACGGGAAGTCAGTTAAATACTGGTCATTAGTTTGAAAGGTCTCAATAACTGTATTCTAATGTTCTCTTGAAGTACCGTACAAAAATCAGAGATCACCCTTTTGTTTATTTCATTTCCAGTCAAAATAACTGTCAAGCACAATTATTGATTTATTTCCAGAATGAGAAAAAAATCCAAAACACATATTTAACAGAAATTTACAAAATAAAGCTCTCAACGCATTACCCACCCAGTATAATAACCTGTTGCCACCCTAACTCTTCTATCATTCCTGAATCTTCCCTCCTAAACATAACCAGATCCTAAAGATTCACTAACTTTCACATAAGCAGCTATCCAAACACACCTCAGTTGCATCATCACCCGGTTCAGAGATTTCTGAGGGTATTAGACAGAAGATCCACTTGCCTATAGAAGTGGAAAGTAAGATCCAGTAAACCACCAAAACTGTCATCATCAGATAAACAGCTCTTCAAGCTTTCATCTTTGAGAGAGAAGAGAAAATCAAGCTCTTGCCTCATGTCTGAAAATAATCATAAGTATCTCTGTTTATTCTTCCACTGTCAGCAGACAACTCAACACTAAGAGAAAGGATGTGTAGCGGTTAAGAGATTGTGAGATGAAATTTCTAAAAAAAATAAAAAAACTGGAAATTTGCACTATAACAGCAAAATCAGATGCCTGAGATGTAAAGTGTTGTTGCTCTGAACGGTAAAATAAAATGTTACCTAAAATAAGTATTAAAATACTGTTTCTCATCTTTATTGACGTCTTCCAAAAAACACATGTCTCAAAATTGGCAACAGGTTTACAGGAGAAAACAAAACATTCTTTACATTGAACGTAAGTTAATTTAAAGAGATTTTATTATTAAGTTATACTGGACCATTTCTCGTGGTGCATTTAAAATGAACGTACTGTTGCAGAGCTCAGTACAGTGGTTTAGGAAAAAAATGTTTTTTTGGACGGTGACGGTTCCAGTGAGCCGTATTTGCATTTGGCTGACGTATTCATCGCATGTAAATATCTGGCCAACTGGTGAATTAACAACTGCATTCTGCGTTTGTTGAAGATAACAAAGCCAGAGTCCGACGGAAGACAGAAACCATTTCCTCAAAACATGGTATTTTAAGCATTCAGCAAAGGCTATTTGAGTTTGGCTTGGTGGTGTGAAATGTGATCTCAGATAAGGTTGGAACAGTAATGTGACTCATAATGTGCTCTACATTCAAACTGTTGACACGCCACGTGTAAAAAACAAATGGTAAAATAAAGATAATGTATTATTCTGTGTGACTTAGTGTAAACTGCTTCGGAAAACCATACGTGTGCTTGCCAAATGTAATATCCTGTGCTGTGATCTTCTACATTCATCTTTCACAGAGCCCTGCTTTTCTCCACTCTCTCAGACAATGAGGCCAAAAAGAGTCATTTTTATAGCTGCTATTATTTAAAAAAAAACAAAAAAAAACAGGTCCACCTTCACTAAAGAATATTTTAATACAGTTTGGACAATGGGTCTAATGTCTACATTTATTTCTTACAGTCAAAGGTACTTCAATGAAATCACAGAAAAGATCATGTATTTGAGTATCCTTGGAAGTTTTCTAACCTGCCCAAATATGCAGACTACTGAATAAATACTCAGCAGAACTTTCAGCAGAAATGGGACCACTGTTGACTGTTCTTCAGTAATGAAACGGCAGCAGAATAATCGGGGAACTCATCTTTACTTTTTTATTTTTTAAAGATTTATTAGCACTCTCACACTTGTAGAAAGAAAATATGAAGAAAAACAAGTGTGGAAACGGCCTTTATTCAACTATAAAACAGTATATAATAACTGCAGTCCCTGATCTTTCCTCCTTCTTGCTGTACATCTCACATTAGCCTGGATAAAGTGTGCAGCAGATTTAGGTACAGAGTGTCAAGAGAGAACAAACCGTGTATTCAGTCAAGTGAGCAAAGCTTTGAGTGAAAATATCTTAAATCTACAGCAGGAGACTGGGTGTAACGAGCAGGTAATAGTGAATGGCACAGAGATAAGAGTGTAGAGAGTGTAAGAGTTCCATGATGAAGTAGCTCATTATGGGATGGAGATGGACTTTAAAATGTTTGGTAGCACTGCAGCAGTCCCAGACAGTGCCATTAAAGGCTAAAATGTGGCTGCAGAACACAAAGGTGCCCTATTCTACCTTAGTCACTGCTGCATTTAGCTGAAACCCTTCCTACCCTACTGTTTACTTCACACTGCCTGGCTGGAATAAATCTCTCCTGGTCATTTTTGGGAAAATCATGTTGAATAGCTCTATTAAACATAATGTCTCTCCAGAGGATGGTGTTCTCAAATAAATATAGATGTGAAGGTTTCATTTTCAAAATGTTTATATAAGAGTCATGGTCACTGGAAAAGAACCACAGTTGCCACTGTGAAATGAACTTCTGAAAGCATGTGCTTTATATAAAATTCCATAATCTACAATTTTCCTGTCATCTTCATAAATGCCCAGGACCTGCCCATAGGTTCAGGATTCCCCAAGTCAGTCTGCATTGTTTCATAAATAATAGGCTAATTAAAGCAATAATTTGGCAAAAGAACACATTTACACAATTTTGCTGCTCAAATATAGTTTTTTTTCCCAACCGTCTAGCATTGCAGGATTGAGGCTAGACATCAACAGTCTGAATTGTTTCCATAAAAATGAATCTCCCAAACTTCCAAGTTATGTTATTCATTAAAGAGACACAAACCAGTAGATGTGGTTTGAGTCTGTTTCCACATGGTCTGTTTCACAAACAACCTCATGAGTAGGAGTCCAGAAGCACATTTGTGAGCTCAGACACTTCGCCCGATGCTTTGCATTGCACTTGGTGATGTATGGCTTGGATGCAGCTGCTCGGCCATGGAAACCCATTCCATGAAGCTCTCTACGCTGTTCTTGAGCTAATCTGAAGATCTCATGAAGTCTGGAGAACTGGAGCGACTGACTCTACAGAAAGTCAGTGACCCCTGCGCACTCTGTGTCTCAGCATCCGCTGACTGTGCTCCATCAGCTTACGTGGCACCGCTTTGTGGCTGACTCGTTCTGAGTCGCCTCCACTTTGTTATAATACCACTGACAGTGGAAATTTCACGACTGGACTTGTACAGGTGGCATCTTCTCACGATCCCATGCTGAGCTCCCGAGAGAGACCTATTCTTTTACTAATGTTTGTAGAAGCGGTCTGGAGCCCTAGGGGCTTGAAGTTATACACCTGTGGCCATGGAAGTGATTGGAACAACTGAATTTAATTATTTTGATAGGTGAATAAATACTTTTGGCAATATAGTGTAGCTAACTTGAGCTAAATGAAATCAAATGAAAGATGATTTCACTAAACACTATTTCCGGTTAGTATTCACAACGTTAAGATCGAAAATAAAATAAAAACTCCAGTGAACAATAAAAAAAATATTTGTAGGCTTTTTGTGCATAGCAATTGTATGCAATTGTATGCCTGATACTTGTAGGGCACGAGGTGAAAAAGGCGGTGGGGTCGTTTTTGACCCCAGCTGTATTTCTAGGGTTAATAAAAAGATAATTTTTCCCTGCTTCTTCTGCAACATCTTTGTTAACCAAATAAAGCATCACTAATTAATCTTTCGCACACTTCACTCTCACACATGCATAATACTTACGGTCAGAGTATGCAGGGTTGTTATAATAGATAGAGCCAGTAGTACGATTAAATCCACACACTACTACAAAGTGGCCTTGGTAGTCAGGATTCCTGCAGAAACACTTCTGACCAACGGGGAGAAAGCAGCAGTATTTGACTGGAGTGGAGCATAGTTCACAGACCAGCACTACAGCATTGACTAGCACAATGGCTACATGACCCTGGTCAAGATGGGACAGGATCTCCTGAACAGTCACAGAGCTGCAGACAAAAAAAATGTGACAAAAACTGATGCTTTGCTTACAGGATAAGTAAAACATAACACAGAAGAATTGTTGGGATCTAAAACAGAAGTGGTATTATCATGTACTGTGTGAATTTGCCACAAATACACTACAAGAACAAGCGTACTGTACCTTTTTTTCACCACCACTCCTTTGCTCTCTGCTTTCAAGAAGAGTTCATTCACTCTGTCTTCTTCAGTATCGAAATGTTTTTTGTAGAATGACTACAACAAAAACAAAAACAGAGGACCAGTATCACTAGTCTTTCAGGCCTGGGTCACACTCTAAAAGCTTAATTATCTTTTGTCATAATCTGAATGTCACAATCTCCTGGTTACACTGGGCCAAAAGCCCCTGTAACTTCTGACCTCCTCACAAAAGATAAAGAAGATTCACTGCAAAGTGCTAAAGACTACACACTGGACTGGAGCAGGATAAACAGTGTGTTAGGGTTAAACTGAAGGAAACCCACTGTTCCCTAGAAAGCTGGTTCTTCCTCATAGAGTAAGCCTGAAACTATCGTTCTCAGGTGTTGAGGCTATGTGGCTCATAGATAAGGAGAAAAGGTGACTCACAAAGACACCTTTTGAAGATATTACATATTAATGAAATGAGGAAGAAATTCTACAGTTATATACCTGATTTCTGAAGCCCTTGTCTACCCCTAATGTCTGCGTGCAGAAGCAATGCTTTACGCCTAGATGACACATGAGATATGCAAGGTCAATAGTCCACACACTCTCCGTCAACTTCAGGTCCCAGCAGGCTGCCTGGAACTCCTCCTCACTCACTGGATGAATGTATCTGGTTGGATTGAAAAAGAAGGTAGCAGACTCAGAAACTTAATAAGTGTAATGTTTACTGTCAAACACTAATGTCAGCACTTACTTTAATACCATTCGCGAACATGCCAAACCGCAGTCCCAGTGGTAAAGCTGTCGTATAATCGGTACATTTAAAAGAACAACATCATCTATAAAAAAAGAAATGTTTGTCAGTTAAATTTGGAACTTCTTGGCCTTCATTTTGTCGACTTAACGACCAAAATACACACTATGGACAAAAGTATTGTGACACCTCTTGATTATTGAATTCAGGTGGCCCCTAACATCCAGTGAAGGGCAATCTCAAAGCTTCAGCATACCAAGATATTTTGACAATGCCACGCTTTCAATTTTGGTCAATAAAGACATGGTTGGACAAGCTCACACAGAGCCCTGACCTCACCCCATCCAGCACCTTTGAGATGAACTGGAACAGAGATTGTGAGCCAGCCCTTCTCGTCCAACATCAGTGCCTGACCTCATAAATGCTCTACAGAATGAACGCTTGCAAATTCCCACAGAAACACCAATAATGGAAGCTGTTATAGTTGCAATGGAGGGGGCTTCATATTAAAGGCTATGTATTTGAATGCAGTGAATGACTGCAATTAACATGAATGACAATAGATACCAACAAAGATCCCAACTTTCCTTTTGATGACCATGGCAACAACTTAAGTTACAGTAGTTGTTGTCATGTTGTTCAGATACACTCATATATTCAAACCAGCGATCAAAACACATGAGCAGTTCATTGTTTTCATTCCTTGACGTTTCCAGAGAGGGCCATTGGATTAACAGAGAACAGATGCTAAGTAGCTACCTAGCGAGGTGTTACTTCAAATTTCAAAACTTTTTAACAAAGCTTACCTGTCATTATGTAACCAGACTTTCTACTTTCCATGAAAAGTCCGATAAGCAGCAAGCATTAGTCCTTCATTAGGTCCTTTGATGTTTTACTACTATTTCCTGAAAGCCACCAGCTCCGGTAGCATTAGCATTAGCGAACTGTTAATGTCTTCAGTTCAACCAGTAGGCCTGTCTTCTTCTCTGAAATATAAGTTAATGAAAGAAGCAACCGTTTTCTCTACATGACAGCTGTTCCCCAGTTTATAAACAGTAAGTAGCTTGTATTTGTACTCTTTCTTCCTCAACCAAACCAAGAGTAACGTTACACTAAAAAAAAAAACACTCAGCACGCCCCCTGCAGTGCAGTTCTCCGAGTAGCTTAATTCACTACATGGACAAAAGTATGGGAACGCCTGACCATTCCACCAACAGGGACTTTAATGACAAAACGTTCAAATACATAGACGCCAACGTGGAGCTGGTTTCCCCTTTACACCTAAAACAACTTCCATTCTTCTTGGAAGGCTTTCCACAAGATTTTAGCAGGTTCCTATGGGTATTTCTACTCATTAATTCTGTAGAACATTTATGAAGTCAGGGACTAATGTTGGACGAGAAGGCCTGGTCCATAATCACGTGTTGGATGGGGTTGAGAACAGGGCCCAGTCAAGTTGTTCCACACCAAACTTATGCAACCATGTCTTTAAGGAGCTTGCTTGAAATTGTGGAATAGAAAAGGTTATTCCTCAAACTGTGTCCACAAAGTTGGAAGCATGGCATTGTCCAAAATTTCTTGGTCGCCCTTCACTGGAAGTAAGGGTCCACCTGAATTCAATAATTAAGAGGTGCGTCCTAACACCTTTGTCCATATATTGCATGTCATTGTGTGAGTCAGAAATTGTTCTGTCCCAAAACCCCAGTAAACAGATGTGTGTCCCAATACTTTTGTCCATATAGTATCAGAGGTTCTACATCCAGGCCGGTAGGTGGCGAGCTGTAGCAGGGTTAGAAAAAGAGCCCGGAAATCGTTGAATGGAACAGAGGCGATTCTTCTGTAGACGTGTTTTGCACGTTTTGGTAAGTTTGTAAATATTTTTATTGTGAAGAGTATGTATTTTGGAATGAAATGGTTAACATCCATCGTTTCATTTTAACGTAAGTTATGCTCTCGCGGGTGCTTATTTATTTGGCAGACAAAGGTGCTTCTTTTCTTATAAAGTGGTTCAGGAAAACACCGGTTTACTGCTAGCGTCTTTCTCTCCTGCACCCATTATTAACTAAATGAAACGGTCTTAAGTTTAGTACAGTTATATTTAATTAAACAACGGTTACTATACTATGTGAAGACACAAAGCAGGATAGTTGGAACTTTTGAAATCTTTTTTTTTCCTATCACAGAAGCAGCTAGACCATAAAGATGTCGATTGGTGTGCCCATCAAAGTCCTTCATGAAGCAGAGGGTCATATAGTCACTTGTGAAACCAACACTGGGGAGGTGTATCGAGGAAAACTTATTGAGGCCGAGGACAACATGAATTGCCAGGTACTGCGTTCTTTTGCGCATATTGGAACCCTCCGTTCATGTGAGAAATGGAAAAAACAGTTTCTTAACGTATGCCGTTTACACGGAATCAAAGTTTTAGTTCATGTCTATGTGAAAACAGTAAAGTGTTTGGTTTAGGCTGAATTGCAGGCTGAATTAGTTCGGATGACTGTAAAAAGTGCAGAGAGGACATACAGAGATCAGTAAATACTAAATACTATATATCAGTAATTTAGTTAAGTGAATTTTAATGGCCATTGGTAGTTGAGTGTTGCACATAGTAGAGATCATTAGTACAAATATTAGTAGTAGTGATATTGCACCTATTAACAAATAAGTGATTCAGCACACATTTAGAATAGTCACATGATACTGGACATGGTAAGACAACTGCACATAATCTGATTCCTATGTTTTTGGGTTTTTTTTTTTTTTTCTCCCGTCCCTTCAGTTGGACACTGTTGGCTATATACTCGTGCAAATAACCACATTCTCCCTCTACCTTTTTTTCTTACTGTGCAGATGGCGAATATCACAGTGACGTTCAGGGATGGACGCGTTGCCCAGCTGGAGCAAGTTTACATTCGCGGCAGTAAGATAAGGTTCCTTATCCTGCCTGACATGCTGAAAAATGCACCTATGCTGAAGAGCATGAAGAACAAAAACCAAGCAGCTGGAGCAGGCCGAGGAAAAGCAGCCATTCTCAAAGCACAAGGTACACATTTATTTTAATACAGTCTCCTGAATTTTCTGTGTTCAGGAACATGCATATTTCATAGTTTCTTCATTTTCTTTATGTGAATGAAAAACCTTAATTTGTTCCTACAGTGGCTGCCAGGGGCCGTGGACGAGGAGGACCCGGAAGAGGAAACATTTTTCAGAAGAGGCGATAAATGTTTTTTTTTTTTTTTATACCATTTTATTTTTTTGTACTAATTTTTGCTGTTTGAAATGAACTGCTTTTATTGTTGCCTGTCACAAAAATAAAGGAATGAGGTTTAGTAAAGCCTTAATGTCTCTAATGTTTTCTGTTGTTTGAGATTGGCCCTTTGGCCTTGTGTGGAAGTATGTAACTCATTCGTTCAGGATATTCACCTGACAGAGAAATAAAACACTTTTTTTTTTAAGGTTGTGGGTCCTGTTTGACATGTGAAGGACTGGTTCTGCAAATGACCTTTTCTAACAGTTGGTGGCCTAGTAGTTAGGGCATTCGCCCTGCGACCAGAAAGTCTGGGTTCGATTCCCAAGATCGCTAGGCACCTCTGAGGTACTCTGAGCAAGATACTGTCCCACACACACAGTATTTCGTGCTGTTCATGCTGTGGTGTGTTCACGTATGACAGAAATGTTCACTTTCTCTATAGCTCTGCTGATGCATGGTTATGCTGTGGAATCACTTTTTTGGAAAGTGCTGTCGTAAGGTTTTTTTGGGGGGTGGGGATGTCAGTACAGTTCTAGAACTTTACTGGCCTATACAGCATCCTGACCTCAATTCCATCAGACGTTTTGGGATAACGAATGGAGACTGCTAGCCAGGACTTCTCGTCCAACATCAGTGTCTCATAAATCCTCTAAAGAATGAATGGACACAAATTTCCACAAAAACTCCAAAATCTTGTGGAAAGCCTTCCAAGAAGAGTGGAAGCTGTTATATCTGCAAAGCGGGGAGCAACTCAATTTTAAAGTATTTGAATGCATTGTCATTACAGTCCCTGGGGACCTGCACTTGTAACACTTTTAATTAGCATTAAGAGATGAACACTTCATATCAATCACTTGATGAGCATAAGATGTTACTGTTCCATAGCACTTTATGAAGATCAATTAATATATTTGAGCTTTAAGAATAAAACAAATGGTTAAAGATGTCTAAAGGCAGTTATACCCCCAGTACTTGGTTGACTCTGTGACATGTACACCACCACAGAAAAGTTAGAGATCACTGCTTAAAAGTTTTTCTTTCAATGTAAAAAAATTTAAAAGGCTAGCCATGGGCAATTAGTGATATATATGATATGAAACATTACACAAATTACATTATGTATGTATATATTTCATATACTATTTATTGTTTGTACATATAGTGGTTAAATATTATATATTTAAAGATAAAATTAAATATTAAATCAACTTTGCACTTCGTTTTTCAAATCTTTTTAGTCCGTTTTTTATAGCGGTGCAATTTATAGTTTAGGTTTTTAAACTCTATCTGAGGACTTTTCTAAAAGCGCACGTTTTTTTCACTTCCGTAAACAGGACCTCTAGAGAGTGGGCCGGCTCTGGTTTAGAAAAATGGCTTTAAGTAAAACATTCGGGCAGAAGCCCGTTAAATTCCAGCTGGAAGAGGATGGAGATTTTTATATGATCGGTTCAGAGGTCTGTATTCTTTTCACGTTCGGAATGAATGTGGTTAAATTAATATATTCCTTAACGTCAGCTAGCCAGAGAAGTTAGCCAGTCGTGGTGAGTTGGTGCTTCCATTACTGGTAGGGAAGGGCATGCATGGTGAGCTAGCCTGACCAAACTGTAAAAAATTATGGGTGGAGGGGGGGGTTTATTGTGGCTGAATATCAGTGCGCAGTCACATGCGTGTGATAGCTGTGTTACTTTAGTGTTAGAGGCTAATAAGGGCCTACATTCAGTTTAACAACAACTATGGGCAGCTGGTGTCCTGGTGGCTAGGGTTCTGTCCCTGGAATTGGAAGACAGCGGATTCGAATCTCAGGACTGAAGGGGCACCTTGCCCACACACGGCTCCCCAGGCGCTGGTTGTCCACTGCTTCACTTGGTGAAATGCAGAGAAAGAATCTCATAGTGTTTCCTAGTCATAGAGATGTTTTGGCCCAGGTTGCTACAGTAAGCAATCGAGGTACCCTTCCTTTCATATATAGATAAAACTAGAAAGATCTTCCAGGGTTTTTTTTACATGGTCTTCTCTTCTCCAGGTGGGAAACTATCTACGTATGTTTCGAGGTTCCTTGTACAAAAGGTATCCATCTTTATCCAGACGCCTGGCATCAGTGGAGGAGCGTAAGAAAATAGTAGCATCATCTCACGGTATGTAGTTGAAGCATAATGGCATTGTGCCGGCTGCATCAGCCAATTATTTCTGTAGTTACACTTTGCTCATTAGAATCGTCAGTGTTGTCTTTGTGTTAGATCACGGTTACACAACTTTAGCCACCAGTGTCACACTGCTGAAAGCCTCGGAAGTTGAAGAAATCCTTGAAGGCCACGATGAGAAGTACAAAGCTGTCTCCATCACCACAGAGCCTCCGGGCTACCTCAGGCAAGTCATGACACAGCCTAAATGTTCTCTCTGTGTACAATCTATGAACAAAAGCATTGGGACGCCTGACCATTACACCAACAGGGACTTTAATGACACTGCAGTCAAATACATTGGTCAAATACATAGACTTTCTGTGAGAATTTGTGCCCATTCATTCTGTAGAGCATTGATGAGTACTGATGTTGGATGTGGTTGAGGTCAGGGCTCTGTGCTAACGAGACAAGTTCTTTCTCAGTGAACTCATCCAACCATGTCTCCAGAAAGTTGGGAACATGCATTTCTAAAATATTAAGGTCTACTGAAACATTAACAGTGCCCTTCACAGGGAGGAAGGCACAAACCATGAAAAACAGGTGTGTCCCAATACTTTTGTGCATATAGTGTAATTTTGGCTGTATTGTGCATATTGTTGTTATGCTTTCATAGTTCATACTACAGTGCAGCCAGTCTAAACAGTGCTCATTTACACTGATAAGACTTGAAAAGACTGTAAGAAAACAGCCTATTCTAAGGAGTACAGAAAGGCTTGCAAATGATCTTGTTAAATTAATTAGGATTGCTTTAAAAGGACCTCAAGTGAAAAATATGGGATAAAATGTACATATTATGATGCCCCAATGAATGAGCCTATAATGAGGAAATAACACATTTGCTCTTTCTTTGTATTCTTGTGTTCACAGAGAGCAGAAAGCTAAGAGGAATAGTCAATGGGTGCCCACTCTGCCAAACAGCTCCCATCATCTCGATGCTGTGCCCTGCTCTACCACCATTAACCGCAACCGTCTAGGTCGTGACAAAAAGAGGACCTTCCCACTCTGGTATTGACTACCAACTTCTATGGAAATAAAGTTATAGTAATGAATTATTAATAAATTATTAGTCATATGTGGATTAACACGATCAGCAGTACAATGATGTGTACAATGACAAAAGAAATAAGAGCTAAGAAAACAAGAGAGGACTTCTCTTGGAAGTCTGGATAGAAATGTTTCATCATAGGATGAAGGTGCTTATAATAATTAAGAATTATTACCCACAACACAACAGACCAGCTCAATATAGGCACTAAGTATTTAGATAAGCATTTAACCAAAGTGTAGTTAACTATATTAACTTAGATTAAAACAACTAGACATCTTGAGTTCATTAAACCACTGTTCCCAGTTCTGTTTACTGATATGTTTTCAATAGGAATTTTGATGAAATTTTGTGCCTTAGACGCTTTTCAGGTCTATTAATTTTGTGGGTCAAGTGTAGTTCACAAAAATGGCTGAAGCTTGGGATCGCCTTGACAGATGATAATATACCTAACAGTTTTATATTTAAGATGATTTTAGGGAAGCTTGTGCCAAATAGTCTATAGAGGGTGCTATAACATGCAGTTTAGTAGCACCAGTGCTCTTATTACATTGCAATCACAAGTATTTACATGGGCATTTGATAACATCTTTTGACAAAATGCTGTATTTTAAATCAATCTTTAAATGTTCGAAATCTGTATTTAAACCAATTTAAAATGAAAATTTAAGTAAGTTAGTTATTAAAAAAAAAACACGTGTTGCAGCATGACCAGTATGAGCTGAGTTGTTATGACTGTGTTAAGGATTGTAACTAAATTTGAAAAATTGAATTAATTAAAACTGTTTGCAAAACACTTTAATTAAAAGTGTTTGCATCTAAAGTGAAAAAATGATTGAATGAAAGTGTAATATATTGTGCTACAGATACATTTTTGACGGACTGAACTGTACTGAATCTGGTTGTCCCCCGCAGCTTTGATGATCACGACCCTGCTGTGATCCATGAGAATGCCTCTCAGTCTGAAATTCTTGTACCCATTCGGTTGGACATGGAGATTGATGGACAGAAGCTGAGAGATGCCTTCACTTGGAACATGAATGGTAGCTGGTTGACACTGGAATTTGAAAATAAAATAATGTCCTTGGTGAATTGAACTTCAAGTATTACACTGAATATGTTTGTCTCTAGAGAAACTAATGACTCCAGAGATGTTTGCTGAGATTCTTTGTGATGACTTGGACCTAAACCCCCTTACCTTTGTCCCGGCCATCGCCTCTGCTATAAGACAACAGATCGAGTCCTACCCCACAGACAGTATATTGGACGAGCAGATGGACCAGAGAGTCATCATCAAGGTACTGCAGCAGCGCTCCCGCAGTTATTACCAGGGATTGACATAATTTGAGGGTGGGGGTTGTGCGGGCCCGGGTCCCAAGGGGAGCGGGTTGTCCTTGCCGGGGTCAATGCCTCAGCATGGTTCCGGGGGCATCTGTGCTGGGGTGTATGTCTCGGCATGGTTCTGGGGGGGTTGTGCGCGCAGTTATTAGGTACGCATTTGCGCTGTGCTTTCAACAGGATTATGTCCAGTGGCACACTACTTAGAGTAACATTGTTCTCAATGGTTATCCTCAGCCTTGATTCAGCAAAGCACATTTAACCGCTTCAGGGGCTTCATGTATAACGCCGTGTGTAGAAATCACACTAATACATAGCGTACGGACAAAACTAGGCATGTGCGCCACAAAAAACAAAACCGTTCATAGGCCGTGTTCGACGCACTTTCTCTTTATGCATGCACAACGTGAAATTGTGCGCACAACCCAAACCCTCAGTCATGCCCCAACTCTTACCATAATTTTACATATTTAAATATGCAAATCAATTTAAATACCCACTTTGTTCAGGGTTTTGTTAAAAAACAATGGCCAGGACACGTGGAAAAAAAGAAAAAATAGCGTCTTGCTTTCTGAAGTTGAGGCATGAAAATGGATTAAGTAGTGGCATCAACAGCAAAAGAAAATTGTTGGAGTGCCACAGCATGGTGGAGGGACTTAAAAATGTACATTCGGAAAGTTGCACCATGCCTGAAATTAAAATGAAATGCAAGTAAAATAAGGAACATTAGCTATGTAACTGAGTTTTGTATGTCCACATTGTATGTTTTGTTTTTTCTTTAGTTCTGAATTCATTTTACCTTTAGCATATAAGACAGCTACTGATGCTGTTCAGTTATTGCCCACTAATAAATGGAATATCATTAAACTGGCAGCAGGCTTGTACCGCCTTGAAATCAATGAGCTTTTTCTGCCCTATGCACCTACTACACACGCACAAAAAGGTTAGATAAACAGAACCTTTTCAACCAGTTTCTTTTTATTTTAAATGTCATTTTAAACAGTAGTGCGAATCCAAATTGCATATGCTTAGTTCTTGCTGAATTAATGACAGCAGACTGTTTATGAAATCATACTGTGGTTATGGAACTTACTGTAGAAATAAATGCTGATTTTTTTTTTGTATTATTTTAAACATTGTGTGCTTAATTTTAGTAAACCATTTTACTAAATGGGTTGTCACTTGAAACAGTTTCAGTGTATTTATCTACTTTTTCTTGGCTAAAACAAATTTAAAATATGGTGAGAATTAGGATCCCCGTATTGTAAATAGATATTGTGCTTTTGATATGAGAGACTTTCAGAAAGATTCTGCACTTTTCCAGTGAAGGCTAAACGAGCAGCAGTTGGGTGTGTCTTGAGTGTTTAGCCCCATTTAGCGCCGTCTGATTTACTCCCTTTAAGACCACTCAAAGAAGCGTTAAGGGCAGGTAGATTTTCATGCGACGATGATGTGAAAGCAGCGGTGCATCAGTGGCCACATGCTCAACCAAAACCCTCTTTTTGCTGATGTCATAAAGTTGGTACGACACTGGGACAAGTGCATCGCAAAGGGAGGAGACTATGTAGAAAAGTGATGTAATTTGTTTTTTGAGTTAAAGAAGTGCAGAAATGTCCCACTTATTAACAAAGCTCATATATCTAAGTTATTTCTTATTGCAAAAATAATCACAAGTGTCTCTCTTTTTATAGCTTAACATCCACGTTGGGAATATCTCCCTGGTAGACCAGTTTGAGTGGGACATGTCTGAGAAGGAGAACTCACCAGAGAAGTTTGCCCTGAAGTTGTGCTCAGAGCTGGGCCTGGGTGGAGAGTTTGTCACCACTATTGCATACAGCATACGTGGCCAACTCAGCTGGCACCAGAGAACGTACGCCTTCAGGTACACATGGACACAACACACAGTCTTCTTTAAATGTTGAAGTGCAGGAAGCACATATAGGATGGTGCATTTGATTTGTCACATGAATGATTATGGTCACAAACAATTTTTCTTCTTTCAACTTCTTACTCACCTGAAGCATCATTCAGGTTTCATACCAACAGATTAACTGTCTCTAGTTCAGGGTGCTTGAATGCTAGTATAGTCAACTCCAGAAATACTGGCTTCCCTCAAGATCTTAAGATTTTTTAAGATAAGATATTATGCTCACATTTTACAATACAGTAAAATGATTAGCACCCCAATACAATTGTGGAAAAAACTCAGTAAAAGCAAAAGAGTGCCATATAAACTCTATATCTAAAACAGCCACTTTTTAATTCCTTTATATGGTCTTTGGTTAATAACAGGAACAGAGCAAAGATAATAAAGTAGTACATGTCAGTATTATCAAATATCTTTCACAGTAGATGATCCTGAGACATCTGTCAAACGTAGATTCTTTTTTAGTTAATATGTAAATTCTCTACAGTTATTCAGAATGTGAAAATAGTAGGGCTGTCAGTAGATTAAAATATTTAATTGCGATTAATCTCATGTTTGCCACAGTTAACTCGCGATTAATCGCACCTTTAAGTCTGTACTAAATATACTGTTTTTAATACTCTTATCAACATAGGAGTA
>JBBPDB010000017.1:6115043-6125404 GCA_037974465.1 Brachypetersius altus | reverse complement strand
ACCTCAGCGGTGCCTAGCGGTCTTGGGAATCGAACCCGGACTTTTTGGTCGCAGGGCAAATGCCCTAACCACTAGGCCACCAGCTGCCCTGGGATTCAAACCCACAGCATTTTTTGATCAAACGCCCTCACCACCAGACCACCCATTAATTCCTTACATTCAAACTGAACTTTTTTAAAGAGAAAGAAAATGGTTTTCCATCATATGGGCCCTTTACTGCTCAAAATATTCAAAATATTGTTTCCATGATTGTTGTTTGGAGCCAGCCAGGAGCAACCCCCTAACCACCAGGACATCAGCTGCCCAATAAGAACCAGCGTCCCCCTGAATCAGATTTGTCAAGTCAGGCCACTTTACATAACAGAGTGGAATGGCACAGAACATACAGCGACTGTCCAGCTTTTCTGCAGCCCTCTCCCTCCCCTTGAGCTTCTCACTGCAGTACGTCTGCTGGGTCACGCTCCAGACCACTGGAAAAGTGTATAAACTCCAGAGGCTCTGGAGGCTGGAGCGCTTCCATGGGCCTGTTCCTGCTGGAGAACACGTGATCTTGACAGGTGACTGTATCTCCGCTGCCCAAACAAAGTGCATGTGCTCGAAATATTCGTACAACTATTTCTGTTGTACTCAAGGGACAACATGACCAGAGGAAAGGAATGATTCTCTACTCTTATGCACTTGGACTCGTGTCAGTTATCCAGACCTGTCACTCATTTAAACCTTTAACCAGCTCATGTCTGTATTACTGATCTACTGCTGATCTCTATTACAGCAACGACTGACTCCTAAATAGGGCGGGGCGATTTGGCCTAAAATCAAAATTAATTGAACATTTTAACTCGATTACGATTAATGAGCGATTATTTTGTTTATTTATTTATTTTTTTGCCCTCATAGTTCACTGACAGGTTGCTCAGTTGTCTCAGTGTTTAAGCTCTCCGTGCTGGACATGCTGGCGGAATAACATAACGTAACGGGGCGGGGTCACGTGACTCCACGCGCGGTAGCGTTTTTACAGGGAAAGTAATCGAAATAATCAACCTGGGAAAATTTGATCGATTATAGGTTCTGAATGTCGATTTCGATTACTTTTCGATTAATCGCCCAGCCCTAAAACATACTGTTGCTTGTTTAATTGCTGTTTTGTGTTTTAGAATAGCTTGTGAAATTGTTATTTTTCACCAAGTTGTCTTGAATTTACAATCCGATTATACTAATGAGACTGAAATCTTTAATTATTGAGATCCGATCCCAGTTTGAAAACATTTCTTTACCTGGATGTGGAGCTCAAGAGGCACAGGCCTGACGTTAGGGTGGAAGTTGAAGGTCGCTGTGGTGCTGCAACCCAGCCAGTGGGCTACATCTTTAGCATTGGACAGAGAGGAGCTGAGTGCCACAATACGGATGGGCCGCTCAATCTGCGAGGAGATGTACCTCATTCTGGAGCAGATCACTTCTAGCACAGGCTACAAGACACAGGAGGAGGATTAGGATGCATGTGTTCTTGCCAAAATAGCCCCCAAACAAGTGCCAAATCAAGCTTAAACAAAATAACCTGCTACTCTCAAGTCTTACCCCGTTATCTCCTCCAATGAGGTGAATCTCATCCACGACGAAAAGACTGACGTTCTGGACGTTCTTCCTCTGTTTCCATCTACGAGACAAGATGTCCCATTTGTCTGGTGTGCTAATGATGATGTCTCCTTTCCCCAGCAACTTCAGGTCAGTGCTGGTCTCTCCAGTGAGTATGACCACCTTCTTATTCAGAGAATCCTGGAACTTCTGGTGCCAGTCCACAAAAACCTACACACCAACAGAAAGTATTAAACGTCACATTCATAAGGCTGCATTTGTCTCTTAATTAGGATTATTTCAGTTCTTATTAAACTTAAATTTAGTGTAAATTTGAGCGCAGTTTTCACAGTGTCATACCTGCTCAGCTAGAGCTTCCATGGGTGTAATATAAACACAGCGTCCTTCTGTGTTATGCAGTAGCATCCTGAGAATGGCAAACTCTGCACAAATAGTCTTCCCACTGCCGGTGGGGGCTCCCACAAAAACATTATCGTCACTGTTGTACACCGCGTTGAACACTGAAACGACAAGAGACAGTTCGACACATTATTATTATTATATATAATTTTGGTTAATTTACACAACTTTAGATTTAAACGCCACGCATGAATGTCACTTAATCGACTTTCAGATGAAACAGTGACGGTCAATATGTAAGAAATACTTTTAAAAAAATAGAACTAATAGTTCAATCAGATTCAGATTCCATTATGAGGGAGCAACACAATCAAATTCCAGCTAGCCACTAGATAAAATAAGCGAGAAATAAACCAAAGAGCTGAAAGACCCAATAGAGAAAACAAACCACATTATGTGTGAACGATAATTGTGCCCTGTATAATACAAATTTCTGATAAATGTTAATATACTATAACTATTTGAGTATAGCAATACTGCATCTGCAATCTGCACAGCCTCTGACTTGGCACCGCTACAGGTAAACACATGCAAGAAATCTGATGGCGCAATTGCCACAAATTACAGTTACAATCTGGCGTCACACAAACAAACAAAAAACGATCAAATACGTCAGACTTTTATACATTTGTCTACAACATAATAGACTTTGCTCTAAAAAGTCTGGTATGCGATATTGTAAGATGGTGCAGATGCAGGCCTCGTCATTACCTTGTGTCTGAATGGGGTTGAAAAAAGGGAACTTGTTCTGATAGAGGCTCTCGAAGGCAGCGTTCCTCAAGGCCGACACTGGCAGAGGCTGCAGATCCAGCAGCTCGGTCGGAGGGGGATACTTCTCCGGGAGAATCAGGTGCCGGAAAGACACCGGCAGCTGGGTCTCGCACGCTGAGGCACACGACAGGACGGGTGTGTTTGAGTGAGAGACTGAATGAATGAAAGTCAAGACATGTCAAGAGTACTAAAAATTCTTCATACTCACACAGCCAGCGGTCTGAGACCACTCTGATGAAATACTGTGGAGGCAATGGCTCAAACACAGGCACAAAGAAGGTGACCAAGTGTTCATCCTGAGCGTACTTGGCCTTCAGGAGGAAGTACTCGTGGTGTAGGATCACCTCACTGTCAACGTCCTCCACCAAGATCCAAAATGCCTCCGAAGAGCCATGAACCTGAGAACCGCAACCACACGATGCCCAAAAGGTTCAAAACTAAGTGATTTGATCAAAAACACAATTATTCAGTAGCAAACACTGAAGCTAAAAGAAGACTTCTCGTCTGACCTTGTCATCCCACTGAAAGTCTGGCGTGATGGTGAGCTCCACCTTCAGCGTGGAGCGAGTGATGGGCTGAAGATGCACTGCCAGGTCCAGCTTGGGGAACTGATGCACATACTTATGGATGGTTTTGCCCATCTTCGGCATGCGGATCAACTCACCTAGAACATACAACCCACTCTAATTACAGGCAATCAGAATTACACACTGTGTGCATTCAACTTAACCTTTAGTTCACGTAAACATATATATATATATTATACAATACAGATGTTCATTTTTATATATTCTAGATTGTACAGTGTACATTTTATACTGCACTGCTGGTGTAGTTTGTACTCTATTCTATTGTTTTCTTACTTTTTGCCGCTCTCTACTTTGTTTCTGTCCACTTTCTGCTGTGACAAAGCAAATTTCCCACTTGTGGGACTAATAAAGGTTTATCTTATTTTATCTTAATTCTGACACGAAATACCATTTTAATCACAAAAGCAAGAATTAATGTCCAACACAAACCGATTTCATTGTGGTTGAGATCGTACAGACGCTCAAAGGGAAAGCTCTTTTTCTCAATCTTCTTAATGACTTCTTCTGGAAGCTTGCGGAACTGACGGAGAGGGGACATAGACTGCCACCTAACCAATATGAGGGAAAAAGACAAAACTATCACAACTTCAGTAAAGCATATTGTTAAAGCACGTTGTTAAAAAAGGCAATACCTTTGTCATACAAGCAAAAGTGCACAAGTGAGATTCATCAATAAATGATAAACGTACAGTAACACCAATTTGCAATTGTTAAACAGTGCTAATTAAGAAAGCAACACAGCACAGATGGTAGTGCTAGCTAGTTCTTTTGAGAAGGCGGAGGTTAGTTCACAAATATTCTCATTAGCTCAGATTCTCATTAAACATAGGCTTATACACAAAAAACCTTTTACGTGTTGTAGTGCAAAGACTGGTAAAAATGTTTTTGCAATGGAAACTAAATGTTAATTTTAAATTAAGTCTTGGATTTTCCTATAATGCCTCTAAACTGGACTAGAGAAAAAATCTGGAGGCTGAGAGCAAGTCACTAAACAGGTGTTGACATTTTTTTTATACCGAAGCAAAACATCGTCATTTATAATTATATTTTTATTAACCTATTTAGTCTGTTGTTTAATTACCTTTTTCCTTTTCTTAATGTTTTATTTGCCAGGTTTGGTCCGCCATATTCCACAGTTTAAGAAACTAGAAAATGATAAGCAGTGCTCAACTAAAGCGGCCCTTTTCATTTTTAACCACAAGGTTATACCACCTGCAAATACCGATAATCAGATATTGATGAAGACAAGACCAACTCTTGACAACTTACATCCTTTTGTCGATCATCTTGCAGAGGTTCATCGTTTTGTCTGTGAGCTGAGCCCAGCCACGGCCAAGAACAATCTCAAAAATAGCCCTCATCAGTCGACCGGCACTCTAGACACAAAAATAAGGCCTTGAAATAAACATCCAATACTTTAAAGACTAAGAAATCCACTCACATTAATCTACTAGTAGTTTACTGTTCTTGCTCCACACTTAAAATAAGTTCTTGTCTGATTTGACTGATTAGGCACTCAAACTTGAACACAAGTTTAGTGAAAAAAAGGTCAGTGTAAACTTACCTGAGTGACATAGACCATGTCAGCCATCAGAGCGAAGCCCTCCAGTTTAAGCTGAGAGATGTAGGCCTGCAGCAGCACGTTTATCTGAGGGACGAAAACACAGTACAGTGTAGAAAGCTCACGGAACTAATGATTATCAAACAATTTCTCATACAAACATACACACCTTCGCACTAGGCTCCTCAATACTCTCCTTTACTGGAATCGGAACCCTCTCCAGCAGCTTCTGAAGCTCCAGTTTCTCCTCCTGTCCAAAGACAACAGCCATGTAACTTCACAAATAAAATAATGGATAACCTTTTTTTTTTTTTTTTTTTTAGTTTAAACATTTAATAGAGTTGATGAATTAACTGAGAAGAACACAGAACCGCAGTCATGGTCACATTCCTTGTATATTTAATATACCAACTGAAATTTTAAAACATCATGTCACAAGCCCGTCTAGGAGGCGAGCATGCAGTTTGAACAACATGGCTGCAGAGGGAATCAACCTGTCAAGTCCGACAATCTGTATACAAGACAATCTATCCAAATAAATCCAGGGCTACTTAATGACACTATTTCAGGACGTAGGGAGCTTTAGGGAGTTTTTCCTCACCTTTGGCTCACTTGGGGCTCAGACCTGAACTCGGTAAATCTGCCTTGTGACATTGGTTGTAAAAAGGCACTGTATAAATAAAACCGCATTGAAAAGAGTCATCACTGTTTCTTTTCCTCACCTTTGGCTTCCTCACAAGGGGCTCAGCACAGTTGCGACACTAAATGCTATATTAATAGAACATTCAACAGATAAATAGAGTCTGATTTTAGCAGTACTGCAACATCTTTAAATCAAAATATACTGACACTGAAACAGATTCTGACTCCTTTAGTTTTGCTGTTTTTCTCCCTTTGTTTTACCAGAGTCTGATGGTCTGCACTTTGTATATAACCAGTTATATGAGGCATGTGTTATTTCAATGAGCTGTTCCCTATGTGTCTTTAATATGTAACTCCCCGATTTCAATCAAGCATCTGTGGGACGTGCAGGACTAACTGATCTGTAAAGGCTCCACCTTAGAACTTACAGAACCTGCTTACAGGATCTGCTGTTAATGTCATGGTGCCAGTTCCACCAGTTTACCTTATACACAATATTAGGAGGCTGTATAGTTTCCAAGCCTTTCTAGACCCTGCTGTCTTATTGATTAAAAAAGTTGTCTGTTGGCATGTTTATTATTAGTGATCTTTAAAAGCTTTCTGCAATCGTCTGGCTTCATAGAAAGCTTTTATAAACATAACTCCTAGAACCAGCAGGTAATACTGGCAAACTATCCTGAAAAATATATCAGCGGTCAGATTTCCCCCCCTTTTTGTAAACAGTCTCAAACTTTTTTCCCCCCATTGGTAACTTACCTGTTCTGAATGCCAGTTTCTACTCTAAACCATTAACTTCCCTCTAAGCTTAAAATAAACTAATACTTAAACAGAGTCAGTAGCATTAAATATTTAAAGTTGCTTAAAACATGTATTGATATCAAATACCTCAATAATTCGGATGAATGAACAGTAACAATTCTGTTACTGTAACAGAATTCAGTAGCTAGAACTGTACCTCTCTGACGGCGATGTTCCTGAACTCAGAGGAGAGGGAGAACACCCTGAAGAGCTCAATTTCACTAAGCGTAGGCTTTAGTAGCTGGTTGTAGGTCATGATGGACTCGTGGGTGATGTAGAAATGACTGGCAATGCGTCCCAGGTCAGTCACCTATGGAAAAAAATGGATTAGACACTGGATTCACTGAAAACAAACAACAAAAATGACAAAAAACAAAAAAAACAACTGTGCACGCCTTGTCAACTGACATTATCTAAAGTAAAAGGTCACATAACACTTGCACGGAACAAATGTAATGACATTGACACATTTTAATGCACTGTTAACATTTGTAGGCTGATTTGTATCAAGTACAAATGATGGGTACCCTTTCAGTCAAGCCACTAGTGTCATAAAATGATTTGAATCATTATGCCATAATCCAACTGAGGCCTACTGACATTTCCAGCGTACACTTAATGATGGGCTTATCAAATGAGGAAGATTCTCACAAATCAAGGGAGGACTATAAAACACCAAAATGCTATCTAAACTCTTCCAGACAGTAGTAATCACTGTTACAATCACTAAGGTATGTTTGAAAAATGTAAAAACACTACACTTGACATTCAGTGGCGCATGAAATATGCAAAGAGGAAAATTAATTGTCAAGAAATCTTGAGATAATGTCACATGGCCAAAGCAAAAACTACAACAACAGTAAACATACACCAAAACCAACTTCGAGCGCCATCATCTCCAGACTTGAATATCACTGATAACATTACTGATGATGGATAATTAACAGGGAAAGCTGAATGTTGGCTGGCAGGGGGAATAGTGTTAAATATTATTTAATCTTTGATTAGATCTAAAACATGGGGGCTCTGAAACATTCCCTGCAGTAGTATAAGCTATAGTATTTGGCTACGGCACACATTTATTTTTGTTATTGTATTTAGACTTCATATTCACCTGAAAGCTGCCACTCCTCTTGTCATATTTGACCAAGTTGTTCTTCTCCAGCACTGTAGCGGCCGTGTGCACCAGGTCCATCCTACGCCGCTCCAGGAAAGGATCCACACCGCGTTCATCATGGGAAACCCCATACAGAGTGGAATTCCGCAGCATCCGTACATACAGATACGTGTAACCCATCCAGTTCACTGCATCCTGAGAAAGAAAGCGTATAGAGAGGTAACTGAGTTTATAATGACAAAACTGATTTTCTAGATTTTCTTACACAAACTATCGCATGTGAATGTTTGTTTAACTGGACACATTCCTTTGAGTCCACCACAGTAAAATGTGGATGAGGTTAAAGCGCAGAAAGTCCGATTCTAAACGGTATTTCAATCTGTACACAGTGAACCACACAGTGGTGAAGGGTTTGTGAACCCTTTGAAATGTTCTAGTATAAATTTGACCTACACCATTATGATTTCTGACAACCTTAAACAAAAAAAAGGTATGGTACATACTTAAGGTATGTAGCGGACATCCCTGACAGCTATGGTTTGCAGACCAAGGTTTAGCAATGCGACTAAAACCTGATCATTTCTGATTATTAAGCTGGCAAATCATTTGTGAACCCTTGAAACAGGAAAAATGAACAAAAGCAACTCTAAATATCATACGTTTCTGTGAATATGGAAATTAATTCCATTATGTCAAAGAACACATTTTGCACTACAGCCTCGGTCACGGTTTCATTTCAAAGTCAATGTGCTATAGCAGCCAATCAATACGAGTCAAAGGTTTCATCAAAGATAGCGGTGTACGTGGATTATATGTGAAGCCCTTACCTTAACATTCTGGACATTACCCAACACAATTTCTGCATTAAGCATGTCAGGGAGTTTTCCCACCATCTGACTCTCAATAGGCAGCTGCTGGTTGAGCAGGGACAGGTAATACTGCAGCTCTCCATGGGACGTGATCAGAATGCCTTCTCCTTTAGTATCATACTGGGGGCGGCCGGCACGCCCGAGCATCTAAGACACATCAAAATAAAGTTAAGTGTTGTATTATTTGGATTTTTTTAAAGGGAAAGGAAAACAAGCAGTCTGTATTCACACACCATAAAACTCTAAAATCTTAAAGGACTCATCCCACCACAGTAACAGATAAGGCATAAAATTCATATTGCGATATAAATTGAAGCATAGATGGTAGATGGCATATATTGAGGTATATAATTGGATCTGTTCATTTTAATGTAACTGTTTTCGAAAGGGTAACTTATGTCCACGGCCAAGGCATTGCTGAAATTAGCTTTATTCTCAAACCAGAGAGACTCAAGAGGAACTACTATACTCAGACGATTCGAGTCTTAAATCAGAACATGCCCGCAATTGTATTAAGTTAAGGGACTGATAGAGCATCTCACTGTCATCATATTCACTGTCGCATTAGTCATGTTATATTCAATGTCATATTTTCATGTGTCTTCGTTATTTATCATTACATTAAAAGCTGCTTAAATGCCCTGTTCTCATTGCTTACATTGCTCAATGCACTTTAACATCCCACTCTGCATATTGTACATATGCTCTGCCAGAAGCGCTGCTACACTTAACTGTGTTCTTTGCTTAAGTGATTTTTATTTTTTATTTTAGATCTGTGTTTTAAGTTTGATTTTAAAATTGTATTTATTTTATAACTTTTGCACCGTCATAAATATGGCGATTCAGGATACATGTCTCTGGTATGTTATACTTGTATAACTATGCATGTGAGAATAAAAAAAATCTGGAAATTTTGAAAAAACATCAGTCTAACCTGCAGAATGTCCAGAGCTCCAAGTTCGGTCCACCTGCCTTTCTCTGGGCTGTAAACCTGTGTGCCTTTGATGATGACTGTGTGTGCTGGCAAGTTCACTCCCCAAGCCAATGTTGCAGTAGACACCAGTACCTAAATCAATAATGCATGCGTGTGCAAAAAAGAGGCAGATTGAGAGAAAGATTATGATAAAAAAAAAAGTAACACTCGGCCCTTTCTGCCCACACTATCCACAAAACATCCAACCTACAAAGAGATCACTACACTTACCTGAATATGTCGATCAGCAAACAGATCTTCCACCAAAGTTCGGTCTACTCTGGTCATGCCAGCATGATGGATGGCAAAGCCATACGGCAAAAGATCCTTTAACTCCAGATTCTTCAGAATGAAATGAAAATTTAAAAAAAAATTACTTTTCAGAGGCAGGACTGGTTTAAATGCTCGGTTTACACTAGTTTGGAGTGGAAGAAAAATGTATATACAGTGATAACGGAGCATTGAAGTGTAATGTAAGAATGAATGTTGACCTTGCACTGCTCTGCTTCTGTCCGCAGGACCTCAGTAGAAGCAGAACCCTCTCGAAGGAACAGACCTAGAGTGTCCTTCTCCAGACACATATCCCTGATCGCCCTTGCAGTCTTTCCGGTCTCCTTACGTGAGTGTACGAACACCAATACCTGACAACCACACAGAGAAACAATGTGTTTAAAGAGACTCTCGTTAGCATATTGAGCAGAGACCAGAGTTCTGTTGCGGTTTTACCTGGTTCTTCCCTGCATGTTCCATGATCTTCTCATAGACAATCTCATTCATGATCTGAAAGCGCTTGATGGCCTTCTTTTCTGTGATTCCTACGTATGTCTGCTCCAGTGGAACAGGGCGGAAACTGGATAAGGGGGTAATGAGTAGTTGGATCAACAAGAGTAGAGTTCATTTCAATGTTTATTTTGGTATTAAATTATATACACACACACAAATAGTGAATACAGTAGATGTACACGGGACTATTCTTAAGGCAGAAATATACTTGCTGTGAGCTACGTATGCGTATCCGTACACAGTTGCGTTGTTAACGTTTGTGCTG
>JBBPDB010000017.1:6078869-6088887 GCA_037974465.1 Brachypetersius altus | reverse complement strand
TGTACCTGCAGGAAAAACTAAACACAGATCTGAGATCAGCATGAAAAACACTACAGAACCCACAGAAACTCATCTCTTGTGGTTTTGACTTATTGACCTGTGTAATCAATACAATAGTTTTATTTTGTGTTTCCGGTACCAAATGATTCAGTATCAAATGACTCAATGACTCAATGAACCATTTTATTTTATTTTAGCCTGATTTCAAGCAATGCTTACATGAATTCTGTATTATAATTACTATTTGAATCTATGGATCACACTGTATTGGACACAAATGACTTCCAGTGACATTTTTATTTTTTTTATTGTAACTGCTAAACTAATTGATAACCTTAGTTAACAGTTATACACTGGCAGGAGTACACAAAGAGAGAAATGGAATAGTGTTTCTTGCAGAATGTATTTTCTTATTCACGTTGCTAATACATTGTATGTCTGGCTTGGACAGCCATGATGTCATCCCTAATCGGCTTTTCCATAAAATTGCCCTGAAGTGTCCACATTCCAGTTCTACCACCACCTCCAGTCCGGAACCTCAGAGCGTGAGCTGCTTTGTTTGCTGAGTAACTCGAGACGGCCACCAGGATAAGGCCAAGCCTAGAGCTGTGGAGAGGGCTGGGTTTTGGCATTGAAAAAAAACTCCTTTGAACTGGATTTTCAGTTGCTTCTACTGTATCCATACGCCTAGAGGTATTTGCTCAAACCAGTTTCTCAACTGCACCATCACGATTTCCCTCATTGTGCCCATGAAACGTACAAATTCTTTCTGTACCAGAAAAAAATATATATGGGTTTTCATTTCCTTTAGTGTGAAATTATCTTAAAAGTGAATGTCAGGAAAAAGCTAAATAAACATTAAACACAGTTCAAATTGAATAAGTTTATTACAAATATATACAGTAGCTTGAAATCAAAAGATCCTTTTAAAATATGAAATTCATGACATATGTAGACATCACTAAATGCTGCCAGCGTCTTTCTCAGTGTAACAGCTAACAGTATTCTAACAGTGTTCATCTCCTCCACAATCTAAGACCCACTAATGTCTCCAGGTTACCTTTGCATGGTACCACTGCTGGACTACAGAACCTCTCCATGTTTAAGTACCTTTAGTGGCTGGTATTATTATTATTAGAGTGTCGGCAAATACCGCCAAACGAAATGATAGTATTTATAATCAGTGCAACGAAAAAACATCATTAATTGCAAACAATGTAAGGCATAAGAAAAAAACAACAACAATGAAACCTGTGAAATTACAGTTCTCCAGCAGTACACAGCCATCAGGACATTATTCACATCCTTGAAATTAGGACATATCTTGCCCAACTGCTCCATGAAAAATCCCATGTACAGATAGACACCCAAACAGTGCTTTAGTACCAAATTCCTCAACACCATCTTGTCATTTTTTTACAGTAGCACTTGTGTGTAAATCTAGTGCATATAAAGTCATTCGCTTAATAGTGGGGGGAAACTAGTGTTTCTTTTTTGTTATTTAATATACAATCAGTTCATACACTATATGGTCAAAAGTATTGGGACACCTGCACCTAAAATGCACTTTGCATTTTAATCCATAGATTTGAATGTGGAGTTGGTCCCCCTTTGCAGCTATAACAGCTTCCACTCTTGTTGGAAATCTTTCCATGAGGTTCTGGAGTTTCTGTGTGAATTTGTGTCCATTCTTTCTGTATCAGACACTGATGTTGGATGAGAAGGTCTGGATCACAGTCTCGGTTCCAGTTCATCCCAAAGGTGCTGGATGGGATTGAGGTCAGGGCTCTGCGTGGCCAATCAGGTTCTTCCACACTGAACTCCTCCAGCCATGTCCAGCTCGCTTTGTGCACTGGGACACAGTCATGCTGGAATAGAAAAGCTTCTTCCCCAAACTGGGTCCACAGAGTTGGAAGCATGGTGCTGCCTAGAACGTCTTGGTCTTCTAGAGCATTAATATTGTCCTACACTGGAAGGTTGGGGACTCAAATCCTGAAAAACAGTGGTGTCCCAATACTTTTGTCCATATAGTGTATGTCTACTTCTGATTTCAACACAGTTTTAGCTTTGCACTTCTAAATATAAACAGTATCTATTAATTACCAAAAACAAATAGCGAAAGGGCACTGAGACACTATTTCCAGTTGATTTTTTTAAACCTGCGGAGCCTTAGCAAAGACCTTGAACATACCTGTCAGTACAGTTGGTTCAGTAAATGGAAAGTTCAAGGAACCGCAACTAATCATGCCTGGACAGATGCCATGCAACATTTCACAACATGCTCTCAGACAAATGATTGGGGAAGGTAAGAGAAGCCAGACATCGCATAAAAAAGAACTGGATGAACCAAAAGTAATAGTAAAAAACAGTTGCAGAGAATACAAGCAATGAACGGCACAACAGTCACAACTTCTCTGGTCTTAAAAGAAGGAGAAGAAACAAAAACCGAGCTGGGGGCACCATGATATGGGGGTGCTGCTCTACAAACAGTACTGGGATATTTTGAAATTGCTAGTGCATTAGAGAGACCCTCATAACCTTTGACAAAATTGGACCACAGTTCTGAAAAGGCAAATTAATTCTTACCATAGACGTCTCAGAGCTGCTATTCCCCATTAGAGCTTCATGATAAATCCCTAATATTATGAATTCATGGTATCTGTGTGTAAGTTTAAAATGGTTATATTCACTGGAAGTACATCAGATAACAAAAACAAAAATATTTCCCTCACTTTTCATTATAAACCCTTTTCGCTTTCCTTTTCATTTCTCTAACCAGAGACTGGGAGTGGTTGTGGACGGGCTGACAGAATCCATGCGGGCGCGTTTGGTACTCTGGCCATAGCCAGGCGAGTGGAAGAAGGTGGGACTGCTAGGTGGAGATGAAGAGGACGAAGATGTTGAAGAAGAGGAGGTGCGAAAGGAGGAGGACGCTTTCAGCTGGATCCATTTCTCACCGAGGGCCTTGGCGAAGTGGTCGTCTACAGACACGCTTATGGAGAGCTGCTTGGAAGAGCCAGTCTGGTAGTTCACTCCAAGACTTCTCTGGAAATGCTCTTCAACGTGATCATAACTGTGGTGTGTCGTTACTATATAGAGGAAGACAACACAAAACCAGATTTAGAATGAATACAAACGGTAGTATGTGAATGAAAACAGTGAATTGTGTAAAAGTGCTTATGGGAAGTTTGGATGGGGAAATATTAAGGGAAATCTTCCTTCTTAAAATGACCTTAATTTTCCCTTAGGCTCCCATACAGGAAATGAAGGAAAATTAAGTGGAAAAGTGCACAAATGAAGGTTATGAAACGACTGATTATTTATTTATTTATTTATTTCCTTTAAATAATAGAACCTCCTGAATGAATGCCTTAAATTTAAGATGAAGTGGTTTCACACTCGTGCCTTAAAACTAATTTTAAGGTAAATCAAAAGGGGTCGCTTTCACAAATGAATGTATTTTCAGCGTAAATTAGGGACATTTTAAGTACGTTGTGTTTCATAGG
Source organism: Brachypetersius altus (assembly GCA_037974465.1). Lineage (NCBI taxonomy): Eukaryota > Metazoa > Chordata > Actinopteri > Characiformes > Alestidae > Brachypetersius > Brachypetersius altus. Next base: position 6,085,381 of record JBBPDB010000017.1, on the reverse strand, counting down.
CATCATAGAACCTACCAGTGGAATGTCTGTAAGAGTCTTCAGACCTACATGCCGACTTCGTCGAAGAGACACAAGTAATCACTGAGGGGCGAACCTGTAGGAGACACAGAAAGGGTCATTTGATTATCAAACGGGCTGTAGTGAATTTGAGAAATGACATAAAAGCAATGAATGTCCAAGCCAGTCAGATGAATTCTTGAAGAAAACAAGAGTTGCTTGGACATTTGTTCAAAGCAGGAAGATCTCAGAGGCACATCTGTAGGATTCGATGACCTCAGTCTGTTCAAAGTTCCAGATTACTACAGCCCTGATGCCAATAACAGGTCAACAACGGCTGCGGTGTGTCGGGACTTGTTGACAACATTCCTCCACCCATTGCTCACATTTCTCCCTGAATCCGGCTGGATTGCATATCTGGGACAGGCAGAGGCCTGTCTGCACTTTCAGAAGGAGTCTGCTGGGAATACGGACTGCCTTTTCGAATTCTGCTGCATCTCGCAAATAGTACAGATAGGTAGACTTAAGTGGCCTTTGGAGAGAATTAGAGACGTACTGGAGAGATTCTGAGTGTGAAACGTTTCTCAGACACCCTTTAAATGACATTTGAATGTATAATGCAGGCGAACGTTTCTTTACTTCAGTTTAATTTGTTAATGAGTCAAAGTACATTTTGTTGTGGTTTTACATCTAAGTTACAGAATTTAGTAGCTTGTATAGTGGGGCATTAACAACTTTTTAATGCCTTTTTTAATGACTTTTTAACAAGTTTTTCAAGTCGACTAGTCGGTCAGCAAAGTCGAAGTCGAGTCGAGCCAACTAGTCGTTTGATGATGTCATCACACAAGCAGCAGAGGAACACAGGCGCTGAGCAACTTTTATTAAAGTTCTCTGTAACATTAACAGTCAACACCACAATTAAACTAAACTAAACAAAAGCCACTGTCCTGAATTTTCGGGTAAATTTAAGTGTAGAACTGAGAGTGGAACAGTTTAAGCTGTGGCGGGACGACTCCCTGCAGTGCTAGCGTTAGCCATGTTAGCTAGCGGAGCCGTTTCAGATGCAGAGTGCCGGTTTTGTTACTGTACTTTAACACCGACTTGCAGGTTCTGCAGGTCTCCGTGCTGTTTGTGTGTCTAGAGTGAAGGATCTCGACACATGTGCTGTGTGTCTGTCTTCTCTGCTGCTGTTGTTGTGGTCTCGTGTTTAGACTCGTGTTTAGACTTATCTTAGTCCCTTCATAAACGGTACCGGCCCATTTATGAAGGGACAATAATAATTGGTTAAACCAAGGAACGCATGTCAGCATCAGCCAATAAGAGGCAGAGATTGCATTGTGTACACAAGCGAGGCAGAGAGAGAAAATAAAACTAGCGTTAATGACCTACTTTATAGTATTAACCACATTTGTTTTTAACACCATTTTGACTTGATTGTGTTTCTTTGGTGAAACAAATATTTGGCTAAACGTGATGCAAAACAATTCCTTTTAATCACCTGTATGTGTCTGGCTGAAGTTGCTTTATTCATGTCTTCCGTCTTCTCGGACACCCGATGCGGTTTCTTAATGAGAGCCAGAGGCTCGTCCATCACTGGTTCAGAGTGGACTGGGCTGGGGATGAGGTGAGTGGGGCTGGCTGTGGGGCTCCAGGTGGATGTTGGACTCTCAGGCAGGCTGAAGGTTGATGACCTCCTGCTGGTGTTCCCCATGCTCTTACTCAGGGCCCTTTCTCTCCTGACACAACACACCCATGATGGTCAGTCACTAGAAACTCCGTATAAGTTTATCAGTAACAGATAGTGGTGAGATTTAAGAACCACCAGAAGATTGGTGAGATATAGCTCACTGTACCTCTCCTCTAGTGTCCGTCCTCGCTCTGAACTGTGCTTGTGTTTGGGTGGATGAACAGGAATCACTCGAACCCTGTCCGTCATGTGACGGAACCGGTCCTCGCTCCTCAGGTTGGGCTGACCTAGAAGAGACAATAAAAATGTGTTTATATTTTTTATTTAAAAAATATATATATTTTTATATTTTTCATTTAAAGGGAACATGGCTTTGAACACAGCTCAATACAATGACTGCAGTATTCCACATGCAGAGCCCATATCTAAGATCACTAGTGTGTGAACCAGGGTACAGGTGGAAGAAACGCAGAAGTCACAAGCCACTGTTTACAGGGCCGAACTGGAAAGGAGTGGCAAACACATAAACAACAACCTTACAGTTAATACCTGCTGTTCTGTTTCATCACCGCCTGTATGACTTAATTGTGGGAACCTGTGCTTTGACTCCGTTAAACGTAAACTCCGTTAAGCAGCAGAACAAGATCGACTGGCTCTATGGGTTTTACTGTGGAACTCAGCTGATTCACCACTAACGGTAAATGTCATTCAAATGCAAAACAAAAAACACACAGCACTTGTGACACTTAAAATAAAGGGGCTAGAAAGGGTTCTTTGTACGAGGCCACTTTGCCTTTTCTAAAAAAAACAACAAAGATAGCCGTGTTTGTAAATGGGATGTTTGAGAGTACCAAAGGAATCACATAATATAAACAGATAAATACTTGGGTGCCCAAATCCAGTCTTCAAGCACAGTTTGGTAGTTCACCTCCTGAAACACTCACTAAAGATGGCAGTGCACAGGTGAGTTCAACCAGGTGTGATCAAGCAAGGAAATCACCAAACTCTGCTTGATCGGATTTGGGGGCCCTTGATGTAAAGGTTTTAAGAATAGAACCGTTAAATTGGTGAAGAACATTCATATTATTTGATGCTTATTTATGTCTTCAAAGTGGCTCATCTATGACTTTGGAGAGCCCTTTTGATAAAAATGATACATTGTTATCCGCCACAGTTCCTTTGTCTTGGAGGCCAACGGCAGGAAATCTGTAAACGTTTCCTGCCATAAACTGTGTGTGTGTATATATATATATAATATTATATATATATAATGTGTATATATAAATATGTGTATATATGTATGACTTCAAAAGACTAATGAAAACCTTTAAAAGAACATATTTATAAAGACCAATAAAACACCTTTTATGCAAAAATTAGTTTTATGTACCGAGAATGTAGACTGCAGGATAATGTACTATAAAGTCAACAATCCAACACTGACGATACCTCTCTTTGGGTACTGAGGAGACATTGTAGGCAAATTTCACATGAAATGCTATTTTCCCTTCACACCTGTAGATATACACACAAAGCCGTGGCAGTAGAGTGTGACGAGCTGACACGGTCTGGCAGAGGACAGGGGGCCAGGTGAAAACCACACCTCACACCTTGAGTGCTTTTCTAGCGCCTGAGGGCGGATTATTTTTCTTGAGTGCTCAGACACAAACCTAGGCCTTGGTAAGGTCTCCACAAGGCCATTAACTACCGTTTGCCATCTGATATAGCCATATAGCCATGAATGATGCACACAAAAACTGAAAGTGAAGTGAAGAATAACACTTTACACTCGTACAACATAGCATCAGAGTTTTCCCCAGGTGACATTAAGTCCTTCAACGCGACTCTAACCGTCTTCAAATAACAAGTAAAACAGTAGATATTGCATTAAGAGCCCGTCACTATTTATAGAAAACACTTTGCTAGAATAAAGTAAACCTTATCACAGAATAAAACAAACCTTATCACAGAATAAAACAAACCTTATCACAGAATAAAACAAACCTTATCACAGAATAAACTAAACCTTATAAACCTTATCACAGAATAAACTAAACCTTATAAACCTTTTCACAGAATAAACTAAACCTTATCCCAGAATAAACTAAACCTTATAAACCTTATCCCAGAATAAACTAAACCTTATAAACCTTATCCCAGAATAAACTAAACCTTATAAACCTTATCACAGAATAAAATAAACCTTATAAACCTTTTCACAGAATAAACTAAACCTGATCACAGAATAAAATAAACCTTATAAACCTTATCACAGAATAAACTAAACCTTATCACAGAATAAAATAAACCTTATCGAAAATTATGACCAGAAATGATTAGTAGAGGACAACAGAGCAAAGAGGGATAAATACCTTCCAGGATGTACACTTTAAAGCCGCTGCTCATCCGAGTGATGTAGTGGAAATTTGTAACTGCCATGGCTCCAGATCCGTGCTTTCTGGTGGTTTGGGGCCCTTGGCAACTGTTGGTGTCTGAGTTCCGTCTGGGTTCTCCACTGGGACAACGGAACGTGAGGCTCAGAATCCCTCTACAGTGTGCCCTGTATCAGGAATCCACTCCTGTGCTCTGTGTCATTCAAGAACATCTCCCTGCAAACTCCCATTGGCTGGTTTCAGGTCCAACCCTTTTCTCCCTGCCTTCCTGCTCTTTGTCTGCTTCTGTTCCTGTGATAACCTCCAGAAGAGCCTTCTGGGAGGAGCCAGAGCCTCTGTCTGGATTTCCCTCACACTTCCCTGACTGTGAGAAAACTCTCTGTGGCACATTTCTGGTATTTCTGGTCCAACTGAACACAACGTGACTGTCCGTGTTTGTATGCCATTGAACCATAATGCTGTTGAACTGTATTTGCATTCAGTATTGCTTTTCCCTGGATCTTCCTAGAATCTACAAAACAGGTCTCGGCTTCCTCTCCAGGAGTCAGCACATAGCAGTGGCCCCTCCCTCAGGATTAATCTAAAATCTGGCTTGACTGCATTTTTTGGAGTGCTTAGCCTACCTGAGCTGCAGTCATTGAGGTCAACCTGCCCGTACATGTAGCTTCATGTAAGTTCCCCTAATTTTAAAGCGCCAGATCTGTCCGTTCTTTTTTCCATTGGCGAACAGACAAAGGCACAAAGCTCTGAAAGAGTGTGTGTGTATGTGTGATCATGCCTGAGCATGCTGAAGCATCTGGATGTTTACCCCCACATACACACACACACACACACACACATATATATACACACACTTTGCTGGTAAGTCAGGTCTATCTGGGCTCTTCACTACAACAACCGAAATGGAACTGAGGATAACAATCATTCTGCATTTGGAATGGTGCTCATGCACCAGAGGAGAACAAGTAAACATACTGACGTTGTGAACTGGGACAATGATGTTTATTATTGTGCAGTCTCTCCTAAAAAAGTGGGGAAACATTAATTTTGAAAAAGGGGTTTTACTTTATGGCCTCAAACCTTCCAGTTAAACCCAAAGGAAACATTGTCTTATATTCTGTACTACCTAAATGAACGCCTTTCCCTGTTGATCTATGCCACCTACTGTCACTGTTTGCACAACATGTTGTCTGTCATTACAGGCTTTACTCCTTTTTCACTGTAGCCCCCAATCCGACACGTTTAAACACAATTTATAGCAGCTCCTCACAGATTATTATTTGGTTGGGGAAATAACTGTTACATGTTTTCTTTTCTGGCATGCATATAAAGTAAGAAAGTATCCTTTTGCTTTCAGGGCCTGTTCATGAAGGTAGACTGACAAGTTTCTAATGTTAGTATTTACTATATTTCTCTCCATGTACACAGTGTGAGGAAACAGCGACCCCATGAGGTTTCTAGGTATAATCGCAACAGGTCAAGAACGTCCTATAATATGCCCTTGATAAGCAGCTCCACACAGGAAGAGATGATTCAGACTATCAACCGACAAAGACATTAAATAGTATAAGACAAAACAAGGATGAGCTTGTTTCAAAGCAAAAGAACCCATTATGGAGATTATTGATGATTACACTTTAAAGGTGAACAATAGATTTTATGCACAAGCATGGACGTTTCAGTGCATGGGCTTTCCTATGCTTAAGAATAGAGGCCCTGATGATATACAAGATACATTTATTGCCACTGTACAAAGAGATTGGAGCAAGCCCATAGAAGCCAAGGGTAAAACTCAGTCGAAGTCACAGTAAACTATATTGCCTATCTAAGCTATATACATGTATACTGTGCGACATGTAAAAAATGAGCAATGTAGTACATGGGTAATTTTTGACATCCAAAAATGGTGCAAATGTTGCAGCAGTTTTGATGCTGCGATACCGTCTGCCAGATGGGAGCATTATGAAAAGACTGTGAGAGATATTAGGAGTCACACAGAACACAGAAGGCCTTTCTGATGTCCTGTAGTGATGGGAGAGACACCCCGATGATGTTTCCAGCTCTTATAGGTCTGCTGGACTGGCACCGCTGCACCAGACAGAGATGCAGCCCTGTGAGGGAGGCGGGAGGGAGGTTTGCCTGTTTCAGGTGTCATAAGACGTGAAGTTGCTGCTGTGCCTTTTTGTTGAGGGAGGTGTTGATAGTCATCTGAGATGTCCGTCTCGGACATTGTGGAGAGGTTGTGGAGAGGTTGTGGAGAGGTGGAGGGCAAAGGATATGGCATCCTCAGTCTATCTTTTGTGCGATACACAAACTGTAGTGCAGAACTGTCAAACTCAAGGCCCGCATGCCACAGCTGGCGGGTGATATCCAGCCTGCAAGATCATTTCAAATGTCTATATAATAAGTATTTTATATATATATACACACATATA
>JBBPDB010000017.1:6059776-6074508 GCA_037974465.1 Brachypetersius altus | reverse complement strand
CTCTCTCTCTCTCTCTCTCTCTCTCTCACACACACACACACACACACACACACACACACACACACACACACACACATTTATACCTCATCGCACTTCCGAGGAGATACGCAGTCACACCCCTGATCCCGAAACGCCTCCGTGCCCGTGGGCGATCGGTAATACTTGCGGAGTTTTTTTATGCAGCGCACTTACAGCCATCCGCAGCGCAATGGAGGCTGCACTGCCTGATCGATAACACACAGGACTGCCCCGGGATCTGCACCAGGAGATCGCACTGCTGCGGCCATCTGGGAGAACACGGTGGGTCACACGTCCGTGCTCCGACCTTCATCCGAAACGTAAACCTTTCTATTTTAATTGTCTCAGGCTTTAATTCGACTGACCTCTATCATCCCTAATGATGTCATATTTTTCAGCAGCGCGGGGGCAGTGCCGCAACAGCCTCGCTCGGCCAAGTGTTGTTGTGTGTTCCGAGTCCTGTGACGCACGACTTTCTCCACACACGCTAAAATAAGAACGGCCAGCTGTAAAATGGAAGTCTCTAATCAGTGTGATGCTGAACGAATTGAGGGGTGGAAAATGAGCCTGTATGGGGCTGAAATCTGGAGGCAGCTTTAAAGAGTCCTCACACCCAGGGTAGAGGAGCCCACTCTGGGCTTAACCAGAGAGTTTCCTCTCATTGTGTGGTAACCAGGCAGATCTTATGGTATGTAGTGTATTGGAAGCGGGGTAATGCAGAGGTAAAGACTGTTAAGACCTGACTTCTGATCAGTGTTCTGGAGATTGCGGCGCTTTAAAGACACCAGTACTAGTTAAGCGTTTACTTTTTGATTGTACTTTTGTTTAGAACATGAAAAATAGCAGGTGAAAGTTGTAGCAGTGTGTATCATTTCAGTTGCACCACGTGCTCTGAAAAAGGATTTGGATAAAAGATAGAATCCTTGGTTGTATTTACAGCTGCCTCCGGTGAGTGTCACAATTCAGGCGTCACAAATCTTATTCACAAAATGTTGTAAAGGTAGTATCAGGTGAAAACCTGCAGCCACCATGTGGTCCTGTTTGATTACGCTTTGTGATCCCTGCTATGGACAAACTCCAATCTTTTAGCTCTAATGAAATATTAGTGCTCAGTTGCACCAGAATATTCTGCTGTGATGAAAATAACATTCTCTTCTCCAAAAACCTTCTTGACAAAAAAAAAAAATACACTAAACGTAAATACAAATAGTGCATAAATCACTTTAATAGACTGTCTATGGTGGAAAACTACAGCTGTCTAGCGATCTCCAGTGGACGGGCTGAATGCAGTGATGCCTAGATTTTCCAGAATGGATTTATGAGTGAAAGAGAGCTGCACTGAAATGCTGAGAAAGTTGACCCGTGTTCTGAGTTTAATGGCTGTAAACATAGAAACCTGAATTTTAATTTTAATTTTTTACCTAATTGAAACATTTGAAATGTAAAACATTTTTACACAAACTTCCTCTATAAGTTAGAAATCATTTTCCTTCTCCTGTAAAGTTATTGGTATCGGTCCATGCTAGGCTAACATTAGCCAGACAGCTATCATGTCCATTCCGCTTGTCAGTGTTTGCTCCCTGGACAATAAACTGGATTACATCTGACTCCAGGGAACTACTCAGTGTGTTTTTGTGGTCCCGGAAACAGCTACACAGATTAGCAACATGCTAACGTACCACTGTGACTGTAATGTCAGCTTGAGCAGTTAGACGAGAGGTGGCAGCCTGTGTGTTTACCTCAACACTGACTGGTGTGTGAACGTTGTGCTGGTCCTTAGTTAATGCTCTCTGCTGCTGGAGTTTGTGACTGTCGGATGTTGCCGATTTTATTTACTACAGGAATTCACCACTCGCGGTGTACAAGCAACATTCTGGCCGAACTTCACAGAGTCTTTGGTGAGCTCCAAAACGAACACCCAGACAGACTGTTTATTGTCGCCAGGCATTTTTATCATGCAAATCTCAAATCAGTTCTCCCTCAATTCCATCAGAGTGGACTTTCCAAAGAGGGGGTGATATGTTTGGGGAGTTTGAGTCCTACAGTCGCTCTGCCAGCATGGGGGGAGTGTATGGCATCTGTGACTTGCTACATCAGCAAGTGTATTGATGACGTTACTGGTTTGAAGACCATAACTACATGCCCCAGCCGGAGCCGCGGATGACTGCAGAGGTGTGCATGCTGCGATGAATCACTTCTGTAAACATTTGAAGAACAAAATGATACAGCAGTGAGGAAGACCACCATGCCTTAATGACCAGGTGCTGTTTCAGACCATGGTTGGAAAACTGTGTGAGGAAAAATGCTCAAAAGGCTTGTAATTAGGCACATCAAATCACAACTGGACGCTCCAGTTTGTGTATCATCCTGTCTGCTCTGCAGATGATGCCACCATCACCTCTCTCACCTGTACAAAAAGGACCTTTACGTGAGAATGCTGTTCATAGTTCAGCATTGAGCGTTATCATTCTTCAGAGTCTGATTGGGAAGCTGAGACTGCTGAGCCTGAACACCTCCCTCTACAACTGGAACCTGGCCTTTCTGACTAGGAGAGCTCAGTCAGTGAAGATCAGGAGCAACATCTCCAGCACCACCACGCTGAACACTGAGGCCAACCAGGTCTGTGAGCACAGATCACGCTGCTGACCCACGACTGTGCAGCAACACAGCTCAAACCACCAAGTTTGCCATGGTGGGTTTGATCATCAGGAATGAAAAGATGGTACACAGAGAGGAGGTTCAACGTTTAACGGACTGGTTCGGAATCAGTAACCTGTCTCTGAATGTGGACAAAACAAAATAGATGGTTGTTGACTTCAGGAGGGCAGAATGCGATCACTATCTGCCGAGGTGGAGATTGTCCAGAGCCCTGAGTTCCTTGGTATTCACGTCACAGAGAACCTGACAGGGGCCCTCAACACCAAGTTTATCACCAAGAAAACCCATCGGCATCTCTTCTTCCTGTGGAGACTGAGGAGAGCACAGCTCAACCCACCAATCCTCACCACATTCTACAGAGGGAGTATAGAGAGCATTCTCTGTAGCTGCATCACAGCTGGGCACAGGAATTGTTCCATTTTGGATCGCAAGCCCCTACAGAGAACAGTGGGGATAGCTGAGAAGATCTCAAGGTCTTCTCGCCCCTGATATTTACACCACATGCTGCAGCCATAAAAAGCCACCAGAATTGTGATTGAACCCCACACCCATCACCCTCTAGCAATAGGTTAAGTAGCATAAAAGCCTGCACTGAAACAATTTCATCCCTCAGGCCATCAGACTTTCTTCCTTTCCTTCATACAGACACTGAACTTAAACACCACAACTGCCACTGTGAATAACCCCCTATATTGCACATCCTCTGTCCTGCTTCTGCTTTTATTTAGCAATGACTATAACTAATATTTGTTGCTCTCTACCTCTGTTGTGCATTTCCTACACCTCATGAGTCATGAATACTGTATTGTTCATGACTGTATTCGTTCAACTGCACTAAATACTGTCTTATTTTATTGCTCGTTTATTTTCTTGCACTCGCATCTCTTTGTACTGTGTATTTTGTCCTTTCTGCATGTTTGTAGTCTTGCTGTCTTTCTGTTTTTGTTGCACCTGGATAAATGGTGTTTCATTTCACTGTGTATGGCTGAAACGACAATAAACCAGTTGACTTAACTGGTTCCAACAGAGATAGTATGTACCAAATACCTATTTTTTTGGTCACATGTGAAGCAATATAAACTTAACTGACAGGTTAAGGAGTGTTAAGCTAACTTTATAAGAAGACACTAATGCTATTGTGGTTAACTTGTGTGTCTTCAAGATTCAAGATTCAATAAAGAATCTTGAATCTCTTGAATCTTAACCCCTGTGTGAGAGACATTAGTTGGAGTGGTTGATTGATTTATTTGGCTGAGAGGTACTTGTTGGAATCCCACCATCGATTCTGGGGATGTGTGTGCATTGGCAAGTTATTACTGCACTCAATTGCTAGAGTGCTAGTTTCATTGCACTTAAATGTATGAACGTCTGTGTAGCGTTTCATTGACTTCTGTATGCTTCCAGCTATAGTTCTTAATAGGCTGAAAGGCTTTGGGTCCAGGATGTTAGATGTCAGTGATGCAAGTGCAGTGTAAGAAATCTCCCAGAATGCTCAAGACTTACTTCCATATACCGCAGCAGCTGTGAGACCACCCTCACAGTAACCCTGTTTCTTAAAACGAATGGACATTTTAAATATCCACCTCTTCACACTGCCTCAAAAACATTTATTATATATTTCTATCGAGAGGAACAAGTGTTATGGAAGTGGGTTCAGTGCTTTGGGCAGAGGCTGTATTGCCTGATGGCGTATTCGAATCTTTAGTGAACTAAAAAATACAGTCAGTGCTCATTTTGCGGTACTCCAGAGGAGCTTCTCTGTGACCTTTTAAAAAGGACAGTTCAGCTTAAAATAATAGGCATAATTGAGTCTGCACTCGAAACCTAGTTTGATCTTAAACTAAGAATATGCAAGTCACTCAGTAAGGTGCAGTTAGTTCTGAGCCTAATGGTTTAATTTATATTTAGTTTTTTTAATCTCTGTTGTTGAAATGAAGACCTATTAGTCCCTTTGGAATATTGGTAACTACATCAGTGCTGATCTGTAAATAATACAGTTATGACACTATGCGTATGTGGGCATGTGTATTATTCGGAGATGTTTGAGGAGGCGAGAGGATGCTGATTAGTCGAATCTCAGCAGGATAAACAGATGGCTTTCAGAGATGGATGGTAGGAGAGGCACTTTTTCTGTTACCCTTTGTATTACCATGGTAAAAAATAGCATAGACTCAAAGACACGTACTGTCAAATGTGCAAATGAATGCATGACACAGCATTTTTGTTTCAGTCCTTTTTTGTTTTCAGCAAAGTGAAGGATAAAGATAAAATGGTGTAAAATATAGAGTATTTCTTTGCTCAGAATTTTATTTGGTTAAATACCTGTTCTGTTGTGCTCTTATTTTTAAATATATAATAAATTGTGAGGGAGGCATGTATCAAATAATAATACAAAAGCCCTCTGTTCTAATATTAGATACAGGTAATATATAAGAAAGAAAGAAATCCATAATGTACATGCAGATTTTGTTGTTTTATTAATGGTTATGTTTATGGAAATATTATCTTTTGTGTTTCTAATTGAATTGTGATTCCATTTATAGTCATTTCAGTGTTTGCTACGTTTCCATTTTAATTCTGTGAGCCCCTCTTTTAGATTGATTTTTAGATCGAGCTGATAAATGTTAAATATTGCTCAAACTATGAAAGTAAGTGTGCTTATAAAATTGATTTGTGATTGTGAAGAATGTAATAATGGCTTTATGCCAGCTCAAAGGTTAGCCATTACATTACATGAAGATTTTTTTCTGACCTTTTATACATTCTTTAAAGAACCATCCACTGAGAAATTGTACAAGAAATGAGTTTATGAGGTTTTATTTTAGGTGTTTTCGTGGGAAACAAACAAAGGCGACACTGAGCACCGAATGAGGAACTCAGCACTGCTTCAGACACACAGTCAAAAAGAAACAGTTTCGGAAGCCTTCTCAGAGCCCACTGTAGTCAGTCTCTTCGACGCTGAAGAGAGACCGCCAGGCCTATTATTTCTAACATATTTCTAGGCCTATTATTTCTGTTTAAGAAGACAAACAAAACAACAAGCCACACTAACCAGTAGAGGTGATCAAGAATGGACACTAGACTCCGGTTCAGGCTGGGAATTGATAAGGTGTTGACAATCAGGAGAGCGTGAGAAACCAAAACAAGAGCACTCTGCCAAATGAGCTTGCCAGGGCCATGGCACATAAGACATGCCGTGATAGTACCACCCCAGAGTGCATCTCCTGAGGTGCACATAATAATCCTACCATTGGAGCTGGCCCATCTAGAGGAGGGGTAGCGAAGGCTATTTATGAAGGACAGGAGACCTGATGGTGAGGGATAAGGAAATTAGGCAGCTGACAGTGGAGGATCTTGAGACTGAGAGGCTGTTGGCGCTGGACCAGGAGACAGGGAAGCTGTCTGCAGAGGACTAAGGAAGACGGTGGTTGGTGATAAGCGGCAGGAGAACTGGACAGTCGACAGCAGGGGGTCATGGGACTCAAAAGGGGTTGGCGGTCACTAAGCGACAGGGAGGAAGTCACTGGGGAACCAGGGATCAGAGAGCTGGACGGCCAATGGCGTGAGGTGGGACACGGGGCTGTTTAGGGCCAAGGGATGAGAGAACAATCTACTTGGAACCTGGAACAACTGTTCAGAACCTGGAGGCGTGTGCACCAGCTGCTTGGAACCTGGAGGCATGGATGCCAGCTGGTCATAACCAGAAGACACGTTCCACACTTGAGAAACCAGGAGACAAGGGTGCCAGCAACAAGGAACCATGAGAATGGGGGGCTGGCCCAGAAGTGTTCTTCTAAGCATTAGGGGCTCTAGAGACAAGAAATGGTGGAGCTGGCCAGGAATTGCTTTCCGAAGCACTAGGGTGAATTGGACTTACCATGGGCAAGGGATGTGAGACACGCCCATGACATTCCTATGTAGCATCTTTCTGGCATTTTTATTTTGAAATTTTATTTTATTAAATATGACTGACAAAAGCAACTTGTAACTCCACTCTCTTTCTAAGTCAGATTTCTAGACTTAGAAAGGGAGTGGAGTTACAAGTTGCTTTTGTCTGGTTTAGTTATAGATGTCTTTAAGGTCTCAGCCAGCGGCCGATAGTTTTGTTATGGAGACTTTTATTTTGATATTCTGGGTGTATGTTTGAGTCTTCAGTCACTGTGTCAGCTGTCTTGTATTAGTTAAATGATTGGGGTTCATGGTTGGTTTTGTTCTTGTCTTGGTTGCTGGTGGTTCCTCACATTTACCTCCACATGACCCCTTCCTCATGTGTCTTCTGTTTAATGTGTTTTGTGTTTAAAGGTCCTCGCAACTCTTTTGTTTTTGTTTGGTGTAGAGTCAGTGTTTTTGTAAATAAAAATCCATCCAATGGAATCTGCATCACTCCCCGAGCCACAGACGTGACAATGCCTCGCATTATTATTATTACAGGGCCAAGTGTGAAAACGAACTAACTGAGAAGACTATAGAGAACAATAATATTTCCCTCTTGTTCAATGGGAAACAAATTCTTCGCTTTACTAATTTATCCTCTAGTTTCTCCAAGGCTCATTATAATTAACAGTGTGGTTTTTCAGGACAGATTGCTGTGTGTACATGTGTTTTCTATGCTCTATCACTGAAGTGTCAAGGAAACAAGTCACTTATTTCACGGTGTGTTTGTTTTGCTTACTGCAGAATTGAACGCATTTAAAACATCTGTCCATGACTAGCGGTGCACGTTTAAATGTACCCATGCTCAAAATTATTATTTTTTTCAAGATATTTAGCTTTTAATCAGAGCCTGAATGTTCAGGTCTTGCTGTAACACAGCATGAGATGTAATTGAATCTGTTATACACTAATGGACAACTAAGTCACAGATTTCATACTTTAGTGCAAGGGTCACCAGCCTTTTTGAAACTGAGAGCTACTTTACGGGTACTGAGTCAAATCTAAAACTTAATGTACATTAAACATGTTTTAAATGCTTTTTTAGATTTTCAAATCTATATAAATGCCAAAGTGATCAGAGAAGAATTGCAACAAGTCCTTGGGGGCATCCTGGTGCCCACGGACACCATATTGGTGAGCCGTGCTTTAGTATAAAATTTTACTGTATGCTATGATTCTTCATTTAATGGTGAACTATTTATGCCTAAATGCACTTAATATGTTTTTTGTTGCATTTTTAGGTGGTATGATCTGAGGGATACCAGTAAAATAGTCCCTTTACGATGACACGGATTTATCCTCCTGATATAATTGCATCAACCCTTTATCAAGACATCACAGCCGGCCCAAATTGTGGGTTCACAAAATATTCTCTGTCCACTAAAGAACGTGATTCCCAAATGGTTGGAACACAAAACAAAAACTTAGAAATCATCAACAAAAGACATTGCCGAAGCTTTGACTTCATTGAATCACTGGATGACCCAAACTCTTTTTCCTCGTCCATGGAGTATCCTTCCACAGCTGAGCAGCAGACAGTGAGTAAAGATGTTGTGTGGAATGGCATTGGGCAGCAAAGTCATCTTCGCTTTTCCTCTCCTGATCTGTTCAACACAAAGCTGTCTCAACAACAGACCGGCACAGACAAAACCAATGAGTCTGGAAGGACTAGTGTTCAAGGGAAAACTTGGTCAAAAACTGCTCCTAAAGTACAAGCCACCCTTACCCCGCTGCCTATTACATTATCACAGCCCTCAGCAAGGAGGGGGCAATCTCCAGTGTACCCCCTCAAAAAACCTGATGGGTTGCTGCAAAATCAAGAACACACTCTGAATACAAATCGGGCTTTGATTAATGAAGTGCACCCCATCAAGCTCCAGCCACATACACCGCTTTGCGTCTCAGATTGTTTTGAAGAGAACAAGCAGGAAAAGCTATCCAACTCTCCTCATGTTAGGTACAGAGTGGATATCAAACCAGATGCTACAGTTCTGCACCACACCACAAGGAAATTTCCCAATGCCAGAAATGACATGCCCTGGCAAAGGTATTCTACATCAAGCTTCAGGAGCATGTCTGTGCCACGCCAAATGCCCACCTCCAGAACACCTACTCCCAGTGAGTGTTACAGCATGGACTTCAGGCAACCCTACCAGTATCCAAACTTCATGCCCAGTGGCTACATCCAGCCAGATGTTTCTTCCAGAGATCCAAGGGAGTATAGAACTATATCTAACCCAAACATTCCCACCAAATTCTTCTATACAGAGGACCCCACCAGGTATCCAGGCCAACTACCAGGTAGATCCTATTGTCAGGATGACCAGTACAGTATTAACAGCGGTCAGTATATGAATGACCCAAGATCCCGTTGGGTTTTCACCATGCCTGTGCGTTCATACTATTCTGATTCTCGTCGAGATTCAATGAATTCGTGCTACAGTAGACCATACTCAGTGAGTGACCCTGGACCACATTTTGTGACTGCACCACAAGCAAAAACTCATTATTCAGAAAATGCAAGAACTTTCCCCTCTGACCATTCCAATGTTTTATACACACAATCTTGCCATTCCCCGGTAGATTACTCCATTCCAATGAGACCATACTACACAGAAGGGCAACAGCATCAGCATATGTCTCAAGGGTTTTCTGAAGACTGGTACCGATCAAGCATAGCCACATATTCTAGTCAATATCCATCCTCACAGGTGACACCTCAGAAGGTTCCAGCGGCGAATTGCTGGGACACCGATCCCTTCTCTGAGCCTACTCGATTAGGAGGAAACGTTCGAAATTACTCAAAGTCCTGGGAGAACATTCCCATCTCGCATATGGGGAAAGATCACACTGTTCCCCGAGGCAGGAGTTATGAAAACCTTTATTATCAAGGGAGGGAAAGAGTTTCTCCTGACAACAGACAAAAACCAGTCATAATTAACCTGTCAAGTTCACCAAGACGATATGCTGCCTTATCCCTCTCTGAAAATTCTTTGGAAAAGTGTGCCAGAAATAAAAAATCGGGCATGGGATGTCAATGGTTTGTAACACCAGAGATTACCATAACTGACAATGACATTAATGGAGGTAACAGTAGAAAAAGAGATGGGGTCTCGGTCACAAATGGTAGACAGTTTCAAAATGTAAACACTCATAATCTCGTAAGATCCCCAGAGTTGTCAGTACCTTCAGAGAGAAAACCTTGCAACCTTGCAAACAGTTCCTTGCAGCAGAGCCTTGAGCAACTGGATGAGTTGTTAGCTGACTTGGTCATTGATTGCAAACCTCAGAACAGTAGGCAGTCCAGTGATGCCTTGATCGACCAGCTGAAACAGTTGCTTAACGATGATGAGATGAAAAGAGAGAGGGCAACAGATCAAGGTGATTCTAGACTTGTAAATACTCAGACAAATTCTTCGAAAGCCAACCCAGAAACCTTTAAAGATCCAGACAATGGTTGTGAGAGGTTTCAGGGAAGTACTGAGGATATCTTAATGAACCAAAGTGCAGACGAAGAGGATTCTATGGTGTGCTCCAACAGCAAATGCCTGCATAGGGAAACCCTGTTTAATGCTAGTTTGTATTTCAAGTCCTGCCATAGTTGCTACACGTATTATTGCTCCCGTAACTGCAGACGGGAGGACTGGGACACCCACAAGGAGAGCTGTCTGTATGGGCGTATCAGTAGTGTTTGTAGGCATATCCTAAAACATTGCAGAGAAAACTCTGAGATTCATAGGGCTTTCTCACGTATTGCTAAAGTGGGCTACCTGTCTAGAGGCAGAGGGGTCCTATTCATAGGTTTCCAAAACCCTGGTTGTGCAGATCACTTTCTCCAAGTCGGACTTAAAAGCATTGCCATGTCTCCGACGTATCTGTCACTCAGGGAATTAGACAGTTTCAAAGACAGCCTTGGTGAATACGGTAAGGAACTCCAAGATGCAGGCAAGGAGTATGACCCTGGTGATTGTTTCCTTTTGAATGTATCCATAGCTATCAGTGACTTAGTGCCTAACAGACCTTCACCTAGGTTACAAGCAGCAACAGTGCGCAAATACGCTAAGGTATCACTGGCCTCTTCAAGTCCAGATAAAAAAGTTTTAAAGAAAGAAAATGGCATGGAGACACTAATTCTCACTCCTCCCCCTGGAACGTCTGATATGGACAAAGCAGGACAAGAGGGCAGGAAAGCCAGAGAGATCTGTTTCATTAATATCCAAAAGGAGCTCCGAACAAGAGGAGTGTTCCTTCGCCACGAGTTTCCACAAATATACAACCAACTTTGTGATTTTGTGGAGAACAACAAGAGGTTCACTCCCACGACCATCTATCCCATAGATAAGAGAACAGGGAAACAGTTCATGTGTATGATCATGGCAGCTTCCGAGCCAAGAATACTTGACTGGATTGGTGCACCACACCTCCTAGATGACATTATATAAGCCAGCACACCTCTGGGGTTCCAGTGGGTGCAAAGTGCTTTATCTATGGAGCATATTTTTGGTTAAATATATACATATAACACTGATGTTTGTAGATACTAAATTTAGTACTGTAATTACTTTTAGAATGATCTGCTCTCCTACCTTAGCAATATGCTAGAAAATGCTTGTGGGATGCAATTTTCAAAACGTTACACTATAGTGAAAGCTAGATATGAACACAGATTTTGCTTCTTGATGCATAACATTATTTATGGTTGATTTATCTAGAAATTTGCAATGATTTTGTTGTAATGATAAGAGACCTTTGTTTAATATTCAGGGCATCAGTCCCATCTTACCGAGTGCACACTTGCATGTCGTGTGCATGCAAATGAACCAATTCACAAGTATTCTACATAAGTGCAGAACACAAAACACAAGAAATTACTGATCATTTGAATTATAATAAGTATTTGGGATTATAATAATTATGTTACAGTAGTAAGTTTGGTTTATGTGAAAATATTGTACATCTGTTACAAGCTGCCTACTGTGTGACAAGGCTGATTGTATGTAAACTGAAAAGAAGCTTGACAACCTTGTTCTGTAAGACAATGCTAACTGTGCGTTGTTTACATACTTATATACATATATATTAGCCAAAAATATGTGGACACCCAGAATCACATACATGCATGTTGAATAACTTTCTGAAAGCATGGTCCTTCATTTGGAGCCGGTTTATTCCTTGCTACTGGAAAAGCATCCACTCTTCTTGACAGGTTGTGCAACATGGAAAAGGTTTGGAGCCACTTTGTAGCCACAGAAGCAAAAGTGAGGTCGGATACTGATGCCGAGCATTAGGGCGTGGTTAACAATTGTTGTAGGTCATCCCAAAGATGTTTAGTTCCACACCAAATTTGGCAAACCAAATTGACTTTACTTACACTGTGCCACTGTCACACTGAAACAAGAAAATGCTTTGACCAAATTCTTGCCACAAAGTTGAAAGTGCACTGTTACTTAGAATGCAGAGATGGGGACTTGAGTCTGAGCCTCGGACTCAAGTCGTACTGAAGTCGCACAAACAAAGACTTGTGACTTGACTTTAGACTTGCCCTCAATGACTCGAGACTTGACTCTGACTCTGTGCTGTGACTCTGTGTCATGACTTATAAACTATGTTCATTTCATTTTAGATTTAAGATCATTTCAGGCAAATCCTCCATGTTGGTGAGGGCATATCACAGCACGCAGTCCCGCCCCCTGCTAAGCAACAGCCAATTGTAATCGTGAGGCGCAGCCAATTATCATATCTTCTAAACATTTAGAGCTCGACATTTACAGCTCAAAAATTCCACATTTAGAGTCACCGTTTGTAAACATTGCCTCTCAGAGACTTGAGACTTGACTTGTGAACATCTCTGCTAATTTTATGTTGCAGGATTATAATGCCAAACATTGAAGAACAGCCCTAGACTGTTATTCCTCTAACACCAAACTTTATAATTCGCATTAAACAGTCCTGATCAGTCCCCTGGCATCTACCAGACAAAACATCTATCAGAAGGCCGATAAAGTGATGCATCTCTCCACTGAGTATGTTTTCATTTCTCGAGAGTACAATAGTAACATGCTTAACATTATTCCTTCCTATGCTTAGCGCTGCAAACTGATTCGATCCCAGCCGGCAGTTTTAGTACTGCTTTTAGTTTGGCACTATGTAGTTTTTGCTGTAGCCAAGCCCAGATGAGTTTTATGCACTATGCATTTCAGCACTTTCCTGATATGAGTGTCCGGAGGCTTTCCCAGTTCTCAGCTGCGGCACTGAAATTGGAAAGTGACTTAGAAAGTTACCCCGGCTCTTCAGTTGGACCTACTCCACTGTCAGCGGAGTTTGCATGGATCTTCACCGTGCTTGAGTTTATTAATGTAAAATATTCAAACCTTCTGATAAGCAGGAACGTCAACATTTTTGGCCATGTAGTGTGTACAATGTTCTTAATACCTGCCCATCCACTGGGCCGATAGCCGCTCAAGTATATTTTGTCTTCTTTTAACAATTTCCAAAGTATTTTTTTAAAACAAATTAACGATGTCTACCCCATCTCGACACACCCTTGCTCCAGGTCACCGGACTATTGAGCCTTTTTTTGTCTTTCATCCCTTGATTTCTGTATTTTACACATCGGTGGGAAAATTCTAAGGGTGTTCTTTGGTATTGAAGCTCACCAGCCTGAAATTCTGAAGCTCTTCACCGTTTCTTCTCCTTTATTATCATCTCTTGTACGTTTTTGGACCCTCAAATGCTAGTGGCTTTCTTGGTTCGCCTTGGACTTTTTGGTTTCTTTCATATTTAGTAATTGTTGTTGTCCTGTTTCAGTTTCTTCTTTACACTTCTTTTATTTCTTGATCGCTGAGCACTTGTGCCTCAATTCGTCTCGCAGCCATGACAAACTAAATCCATGCAAAGGCTGGAGTGAATTGAAAAGTCTTAAACCAAACTTTTTTTTTTATGAAAATACATTTTGTTTTACTGAATTTATTTATTTTTGTTTAGTTAATAGTAGAAATATTGTATTTTATTTATTCTATAGCACAAAGAATAAAGTGTTTAAAACTGTTGTCACTCTGCAGAGTGGAGTAAAGTGACCATCAGTTACAAAAATAGAAATAGTCCATTCATACTGCCATTTGTATTATGCACTGTTTAACATTTAAATTAACATTATATTCATTACATGAGTTCATTCCATGGTTCTTTGCTTGTTTTATGGTTACTTTAGCATGAGTGTGTTGTATTTCATGTTATTATTTGAAATATATATTTACATTTTAATTAACAGGGACAAATGATCCAACTAATATATTTGAAATGGAATATTTTTATGAAAAATATATAGTACATGTACAGTTTTGAATATGGTTCGTTTAACAAATGGAACACGCTTATATAAACACAGCTTTAGTATGTATGTGAAGGTAACACCCTTAAAACCTGCGGAGTTCTATATATTTGTGATGAAAATGATTTTTCAGTTCATGTATGACAACAATATACTAATATGTCTACATCATTAATTTCAATAAAGTTATTACAATATGTAAACAAAAACATATTGAAAGAAACATATGGACCTGTGTTCAGAAATTTTTAATGTTAGTTTTATTTGTATATGCATATTGCTTGTTGCAAAATTGGCATAATGTTCTGCTAATTGTATTTTACATATTTAAGTTCAATTTGCATAATGTTCTGCTGATTGAATTTGACATAATTAAATGCAATTTTGTTTATGCCCTGTGCTCAATTAATTAAAGTCTTTTTACGCTGTTCTTGCATTGTAATGAATCAATAAATACCTAGAACCTAAACAATCACTGTTCACCCGTAAATGTAAACTGAGTGGATAACCAGTGACCAGGTAACTGCTGGGTGTGTAGGCAAATTGTCAGGTTGCCGGGGAAGGAATCCCCAGGACCCTGAACTGCCTCTTAGGACTGAGTAGTCAGGACGACAGAAATCCATGTCGATATGTTTATTGAAGGATACAAAACAAAAGGGCACGGTGGCCGTTACAAGTAATACTAAGGCTTCAGACACACATAAGGAATACTGAGGACATGAGGACAATGACCGACAGCGGGTACACACGCACACAGACCTTAAATACATGAACAGGACCGGGGATAACACAG
>JBBPDB010000017.1:6029166-6040313 GCA_037974465.1 Brachypetersius altus | reverse complement strand
TTTAACACCGACTTGCAGGTCTCCGTGCTGTTTGTGTGTCTAGAGTGAAGGATCTCCACACATGTGTCTGTCTTCTCTGCTGCATGCTTCTCGTCTTGTGGTCTCGTTTAGATTCTCCTCGCACCAACTGTACTGCCCCTTTAAAGAAGGGACTATAATAATTGGTGAAGTTAAGGAACAGGTGTCAGTGTAATCAGAGGCAGAGATTGCAAGAGAGGAAAAAACACACGACTAGTCTTCTCTTAGGAGGGGTGTCGATTTGTGCCTCTGATATCGACGCGTCGACTAATCTGCTTTTCTGTTAATACCCTAATGTGCATATTGCAGAACTTTAAGCTCCATGTATGTATGTATGTATGTATGAATTCATATGTACGTAGATAGCTTCTGACAAAAGACTGTATGGAGATACATATTTGCATTCACCAGAATACATGGTTAATTTACTTGTGCGTGACTGAAATACATGGCTGCAGAGCCATGGGTCCCTAAGCACAAATTAATTTTGGGGAGCCAAATTATTTTTTAGGAACCGTACCCTGTGTATAGAGCATTACAACAAAACAAGTGATTCACAGCATTTATTGTCATATGTACAGAAGAAATTGCATTTCTTTGTGCAGTGAAGTTCTTTTTTTGTTGTCCACGTACAAATGCAGGGTTTACTAAAAATAATTGAAGATAGATAAATATTAACTATGCACGTGCAAAAGGAACTTAATGTGCACATTTTGAGGTAGGTCAGCTGTTCCGGAGTCTAATGGCGGTGGGGAAGGAGGAGTTGGAGGTTCTAGTTTTCACACTTCTGAACCTTCTACCCTCATCAAAAAGAACCGAAATTCCCACTTCTAGCCTCTAATCCCGTGATACTGTGGTAGTGAAAGTGAAAATTCTGTTATACATGAACACACCACAGCACGACAATCAACCTCTGCATTTAACCCATTCACCAAGTGAAGCAGGGGACAGCCAGGAACACGGCGCCGGGGAGCAGTGTGTGGGGACGGTACCTTGCTCAGGGTACCTCATCGGTGCCTAGCGGTCTTGGGAATCGAACCCTGACTTTCTGATCTCAGGGCAAATGCCCTAACCACTAGGCTACCAGCTGCCTTCCAGTAGGAAGACAGACTCGGGTTGATCATTTTTTCAAATATTTAAATTTATTTTGATTGTGAGAGACGATTGGCATTGACTGAAATAAAAAAAATACTCGCAAAATAAATAATCTAGTTGCATTGACAAACTTTTTAGTCGCCATCTGGAGCCCTGAAACGTGTGGTGCAGTCTAGCCCAGAATATTAGGTTAAACTTTGAGTGGGACGGACTATAGTTTGCTCAATCCGAGGATCTTAGTTTTGTGACTGTGAAGCTTCCAAGCCAGCCTGCCTCTGCTCTGTGTGTTTTGTGAGGTTTCACAGTGCTGAGTTTAATGCAGTTCCCAGATAGCAATTATATTTTAACTCCTTTTACTTTTTTCGCCATTACTTTCTCTTTAAAGTTGACACTTTATGCGTCCTCCCCCAGCAGCCTCACGCAGCCGGTCCCGCTCTAACATCGCCCAGGATGGCGAGCCTGACGCCGGCTCTCAGGACTCCCAGCAGGAGGTCACGCCTGAAGAGGTGCTCGTCATCTCATTAGGAACTTCTCCTCAGACTGTTCCGGGAATGTTATCAGAGAACGAGGTAACGTTCATTCCCTTTTCCAGTTCAGTTATCTCTGTTACGCCACGATTCACCAAGACTGTTTCCTAGTTTTCCTCCATTTAAACAAATTTGAACAAAATACAGAAGGAGTCTTGACAGAAAATGTCTGTAGAATGTGGAAGTGAACGTTATCCACCTCTCTTGTTAAAGAATGGCTCTGAGTGTGAAAGTTATTCAGTCTTTTCTCCCTTTAAACCAATATTTTTCTTTCTGCTGTGCTTTATTTGTGGCTGCTTGGCAAATGTAGAACCCTCACGTTTTTCCTCTCTGATTGCAGGGCCAGGATTGCTCAGCTAGGATATTGCAAAATTATTTTTTTGTTGTTTTTGCTTCTTTTTTTTGCACCATGCCAGACAATTTAAATGTGGACTTTTTTCCTTTGATTAATATTACCTAATATTTACCGAAGTACCTAATAATTGTCCAGTTTTTACTACGTTTTACTCAATTTAAAATGTTTTCCTGATTTAAGTCGGTTTGTTTTAGATGCACGTTCATGAAAGTGAGCGTATCCTCTTAGGCGTGCGAGAGCGGAGTCAGTAATGAAAATTCTGTCTCTGCTCTAGGTTCTAAACCTGCAGCTGTCAGACGGAGGTCAAGGAGATACCCCAGCAGACGAGACAAAGCTGCATGGCAAACCTGACAAAACCCTGCGCTTTTCTCTTTGCAGCGACAACCTTGAGGGCATTTCTGAGGGTGCGTGTTCCTGCAGTTACCAGCAGAGGACTCTCTCTCATTCTTAAATGTTACCTGTGTATATAAATAGATGTCAGTATAAGTACACATTTTATATGGAAAGTATTTCGTTCTTTATTATGTATTTAATTATGCATGTAGATAGATATGATATTTGTATAGATAGATGGATACACACACGTTGTCTCTGTGTGTTTTACTCTTTTAACCAATCAGTCAATAGTCAGGAGGCCCACAGTAGTGGATAATCCGCTTTTATGCACATATTATTATACAGTAGTGGAAGGTTAGTATGAGTGTGTGTGTGTATGTATAAGTGTGTATAACACTGTTGTGCTAACTTTGTGCTAACACTCTTTTCTGCGCAGGACCGTCTAACCGGTCCAATTCTGTATCATCTCTGGACCTGGAAGGGGAATCTGTGTCAGAACTAGGCCCAGGACCGTCCAGCAGTAATGGCGTTGAAGCCCTGCAGCTGTTGGAGCATGAACAAGGTATGGATATCTCTAGATTGTATAGTGTGCATTTTGAACTGTACTGTTATAGTATTTTATTCTATTGTTTTCTTAATTTTTGTGGTTCTTGTACCGTCCACTTTCTGTCATGACGAAGCAAATTTCCCACTTGTGGCACAAATAAAGGTTTATCTTATCTTATATTGCTTCAGGGTAAACAGTGTATTGTGTCCCTCAGAGAATTCAGGCCTGGGAAGGAGCACTACTAGTAATGGCCTTTTTCTCTAGGCCATTAATTAAAATAATGTAACTTAATTTGTTGAGCCAGAATGTATCACTGTTAAACAAAAATTGTTTTGTCATATCTGATTGTTTTTTTGGGTGAACATTCTCTAAGTCTCTGATTTGTGTAGCCATATGTATGACATAGTGATTTTTTTTATTGTTTTCTTTCCTGTGACAGCCAGAAATGAAATTTTATAGGTGTTTTATAGGTGTTTGAGATCGGCTGTTTATATCCTGTGTGACGCGTGTTAGTGTTGCATCTGTTTTGGTTCCGTTCAGAAGTTACTTATTAAATGATGTGTATCAACCCTTAGCCACTACGCAGGATAATCTGGACGATAAGCTCCGCAAGTTTGAGATTCGGGACATGATGGGCCTGACGGAAGACATTTCAGAAACAGTCAGTGAAACCTGGAGCACTGACGTCCTCGGCAGCGACTTTGATCCCAATATGGATGAGGACAGACTCCAAGAAATAGCAGGTCAGATTATTAATCTTTCTACTGAGGATCAACTCTTTAGCGATCAGACTCAAAAAAGCATGTGTGCAGTTTTGAAACCGTGACTACGGGTAATTACAGTTTGAGAGGGTCCTGAATTCCACATATTCCACATTTCTCCCCTTCCGCACATTCAAGCCCTTTTACCGTTTGATGGCCAGTGTCTGTCTGGAACACGTTTTTAAATAGCATTAAGGGGGACATATTATGCAAAACTCACATTTTGCATCCTTTTGCGTTTCCATTTGTGTCTCTACTGCTCCTATAAACACTCAAAGCATGAAAATAAAACATCCATCCATTTTCTGTGAGTCAATTGAAAGATTTTGGTGTCTGTTTGGACGATTCCCTTATCCTGATGTCAGGATGAGGAAATTGGCATAGAACCGCCCCTTACTTGTCGAGCCCCACCCACTAGATTAGTTGAAGATCCGCCATTTTTTTCTGCTGGTTTCAAGAGTAGCATGAGACGCCAGGCGCTGTGGCTACAGGCAGAGGCGAGTCACTCATGAAGTGTTGTGTTCATCTGGCTCTGGGTCCGTCTCGGGGTAAAACATATAGGGCTGATAGCGCCTCTGGTTTTGCCTCTTTCACGTGTGTTAAACGAGCAGCTTAAGCATGGGGCGTTTGGGGCGTGGCCAGCAACAGCTTATTTGCATAAAAGTGACGGAGCCCTTAAACAGCTCGTTTTAAAAGGGACTGAAACTGTGAAGAATAAAGAGTGATTTTGTGCAAAGAACTTCATGAACATGTTTTGTAGCACATAGACCTTTTATCACTTGTTTAATGAGGAATAATATGTCCCCTTTAAGGTTCCATTCCGGACCATGTCAGTTATGTTGATTACATTTCCCCTCTATTTCTGATGTAGGGTTGCATATCGGGTAAACTAAAGGAGAAGGCAACTATTACTTTGAAAGTCAATGCACAGGTTTACTTTCTGTACAGTTTTCTCATTCCATCTCTAGAAAATACATTTGGTGATGGTTAAGGATGATATTTATATTTCTAGATTGTATAGTGAACATTTTATACTGTACTGTTGGTATAGTATTTTATTCTATTCTATTGTTTTCTTTTTTTTGTTTCTCTTAACTTTTTTTTTCTTTTTTTTTAAAAAATAAACCTTTTTCCCACTTGTGGCACTAATGAAGGTTTATTTTATCTTATCTTGCTTTGGGGTAAACAGTGTATTCTGTGCTTCAGAGAATTCAGCCCTGGAGAGGAGCAGTAGAGTATTAATAATCTTTTTTTTTTTGTTGTTGTTGATTTCATGATTTCTTCTTTCTCTAGGCCGTTAATTAAAATAATGTAGCTTCATTTGTTGAGCCAGAATGTATCACTATTACACAAAAATTGCTTTGTGTCGCATCTGATTTGTTTTTTGGATGTGATGATTCCATATTTTTTTTGCCAAGTGTTGTATTCACTACCACACTTTCCTCTCTTACTTCCATCTTCCGCCCACCCCCCTCCTCCCCGACATTCACATGGTCCCTGCAGTCTTATTGACCTTGGTTCCTTCTCATTTGCATCCTTCATTTTTCATACCTCAGAATATGGCATTGGGGGACTTTTCCATCATTAAGTGAATTTACAGCGAATTTCCTTATGTGTTTTCTCTAAGGAATAGGGTTATGAGATACACATTAAATATCCATTAATACCTCATTATCCCACTGATAAGATTACCATGATAATGAGGCAGAAATTCTAATCGTTGCACTACTGCGGGTGCCACTCATTTAATCATGCACCTGAAAGATGAGGAGCCGAGAGCTCCTGCCTCACTCACTGTAAACACGGCCAGCAGGGGAAAGCTCTCCTGCTGTCCCACAAAATCCACCCCCACGCCTCAGTACACACACACACACACACACACACACACACACACAGTGTTTGTGCTGAAAGTTGCTGCCAGTATTACAGTGCACCTGTCTCCATCTGACCATTACACATCCGCACCAACGTTTTTCTAACCCTCACATCTCTGCCGTGTTCTTACCACTTTCATTTCAGGTGTCATGCCTTGTTTAGACTATGGCTATGTTCACATGGGGTTTTTCTGAAAACTGAGGTGTTTCTGTGCGTTTTGGTCTTTTGTCCGCACGTAAACGCTGTTATGGTTCGGTGTGAAAACGAAGGTCTTTGAAAACCAAAGTCGCGATTTTTGAAACCCTGCTCTCAGCCTGGTCAGGAGTTCTGGCCTGTTTACACTCAGGAGGAGTTTCTGTCCCTCCAGTATGAAGGACAGAGACGTCAGAGTCAATTCGGACGCTCTTAGATTCAACACAGACTGTCTCTGGTAATGATGTCCCCCTCCAAGGCTTCTGATTGGTCACCAGTGCTGTACGGTTTAAGGTTATATCGCCAATTGCTGGCTTGGCGTGCTTTTGACAGCATATTTTTGAAAACATGCTCACAAAAACGGCAAATCTCCGTTTTCAGAAATGGCCTCTGACACATAAATGAAAGTGGTTAAGGCATGTATGTGATCAGGGGGAGTAACAAAGTTGTGTGTAATGCACTGCTAATGGAAGGTGATGCTGTTAATGTTTATCAGCCCCAAGTGGCTTTTCAGTTTTAGACAGAATCAAGCTATTCGTGTGCTAAAGCGCGTTCCATGTGTTTTTCCTGCTCAGGAGCTACTGTGGAGAACATGCTGGGGAGTCTGCTGTGTTTGCCAGGGCCCGGCTCTGTTCTTTTGGATCCCTACGGTTCTACGGTTTCTGAGACCACAAGTGAGGCCTGGAGTGTGGAGGTCCTACCAAGTGACTCAGGTAAGCAGTCATGGAGAGAGAAATCAATCACCTTTTCTGCCGTGGCCAGGAGAAACAGGTACTGCAGTGGAGAGGTGAGGGACATGACATGTAAATACAAGACAGCTGTGCTGTAATAGTGGGATTTACTGCCTCCTTCCTTTGTACATGGTGCAAGTCCCTATTGGTGTTCAAGGCTCCTCAGTTATATGGTGGAATTGAACTCCGGTCCAATGTCATTGTGGATATTCATGTAGGCTAATAGGGTGTAAACACTGACCCTGTTAGAGCAGCATATTCTTCTGTTGCTCCAGGGGTCCAGTTCTGATTGTTGTACATTTACTGAAGTCTTCTGCCTCCCTGCTGATATGGCCAGCAGTTAACTTTTTCAGCAATTACCGTGCCTCTAGTAGCTCTTTTGTATGATCAGACCAGACGGACGAGCTTTTGCACATTAACGAGCCTTGGACACCCATGATCCTGTCATGGGTTCACCAGTCCTCCTTCCTTGGAACGCTCTTGTTAAGTACTAACCACTGGCCTCATATATTTATATGCTCTCTCTAGCCATCACATTCAAATCCTGCTGTAAAGGATTTATAAAATCTTCAGGAATAAATGCAAAGGAATCAGTTTAGTATAATCAGAATGTACTTAATAAAATAAAAGTTTTGAACCAGTGACGACGTGTAATTTCAGTTTGAGAGGGTCCTGAATGAACGTGGGGTGGTTCATGTAGGGGTTCCACATATTCCACATTTCTCCCCTTCCACAAATTCAAGCCCTTTAAGCGTTTGATGGCAAGTTTCTGTCTGGAACACATTTTCAAATTGCATTATAAAATACTCAAGGTTACGGACCAAAAAAATAAAAGTACCACATTTTACAATCCAAAAGCTTCTTGCAAGTGTTTGTCGGTTGTTTCTGTCGCTCTTCCGTTGTTAGACATTCAGGCTGGGGATGATATTTATGCATCAGCAGTCGTGAGAAGCTCTCGAACTTTCAAGCACCGTTGTATCTAAACATAATTGCAGATCAGGAACGCCCCTTACTGGCCCCAATATTCCCTGATGCCAGGGGCCTCTTTCAGTGTTGACTCTGTGTCCAAATTCCCCAGAGCTCGGTCCATTTAAGCGTCTGTGAAATGTTCTAAAGGAGTCTGGTCTGTGGAGGTTCCGCCTTGCAAATTACAAGGTATAAAAGATCTGTGTGTGTAGACCCCAGAAAGTACTTTGTGTTTGTGATATGTTTCACAGAAACTGCAGATTTAAAGCAGGAAGAACGTTTGCAGGAGTTGGAGAGCTGCTCAGGGGTGGGCAGCACTTCAGATGATACTGAAGTGAGAGAGGTCAGCTCCCGACCCAGCACTCCAGGGCTGAGTGTTGTTTCAGGTACACACACACACACACACACACACACACACACACACTTTCCTTCGTTCTTTCTTACCCTGCCATCAGTCACTTCAAAAGTGTTTTCAGATTATACTTCAGATACTCTTTAAAGGAAAAAGCCTTGATTATAAAATAAAGGTGTTAAAAAAGTAAATCCTGTCTCAACTCAGAGTTTAATGCCACTGCTGCACCTTTTCTGCTCTTTATTTTAGGACTTTCCAGAACTGACATAGTAATGAAAATTAAGATAAATGGTCAAGAGAGCTCACGGGCTTCTCCCATACATTTTTTTTTGAGGACTCCGACAGATAGATCATTTTTTCCTTTCTGTCCTTCTTTGCTCCTACAGTTTCTCTCCCCTGATCACCCAATCTGACCTCCTTCGAGGATTTTCGATGTTGCTGCACCCTGTCTGATATCTCACACACAAACTTTTTCAACACAGTGATTGAAATTGTGCTAAATATCATTTTATTAAGATTGTGCTTTCTACAACCGATACAAAGCAGCCTTACAAAACCCAGGACTGAGCTCCTGGTCAGCCAAAGAACGCAGAACAATGTGAAAGCTCTCTAAACCTGAAGGAAGTAATTGTGGGAGGAACCAAAACTACAAAGGGGAACCCGTCCGCCTCTAGTCACCCGAACAGAGAGACACAGAGAGAGAGACACAGAGAGAGAGACACAGAGAGAGAGACACAGAGAGAGAGAGACACAGAGAGAGAGACACAGAGAGAGAGACACAGAGAGAGAGAGACACAGAGAGGGAGAGAGAAAAAGACAGAGTGACAGAGAGAAAGAGAGATAGAGAGGGAAAAGAGAGCAAAAGAGAAACAGTGAGGAGGGAGAGATAGAGAGAGAGTGAGGGAGAAGGCAGGAGTAATTCTATTACTCGCAGGAAAGGATGTAAACAATGGCCTCAGAGTGAGAGGCTGCTGTGCTTCAGGCCTGAACTCTTTCATTCTTTCAGTCATTCTATCTCTCTCGCTTTCTTTCTTTCCCTCTTACCCACTCTGAGCTGAACTTTTGCCTGACTGCATCCACAGGCCTGTAGCACACACTTAAACAGACCTTTCCAACAGAAGACTTCACTTCAGAGCTCTGGGCCTGAGTGCAGTTCTCCAGGGCAGAAATCCTTCAGATTCAAAGCAACCCCCCACATGAGTGCAGAACCCAAGGTTCTCCAGCAGAACATCACACGGCCTCCACCGCCTCGGCTTCCTCACAGCCTGGTGCATCTCTTCCCCAGAGACACACACGCGGCCGACCGCATGGTGTGGAGGAAAACGTGACTCATCAGACCAGGCCACTCTCTTCCACTGATCCATAAACACCACAGTAATAACTCGTATATACACAACACAGACAAAACGCTGTGGTCAGTAAGAGAGGTGGATATTAACACTACAGACAAACAGCAAATATGTACATACTGCAATCCATATGTTCTCGTCTCTGTGCACTCACAACACAAGCCATCTCCTCCGAACTTTTCTGATTCTGATCTTCACTGTAGCGACACAGTCTGAAGCTATACAGCCCCTTCTGCAGCAGGGAGTGCTGCACTGTGTGTTCTTTCCCAGATCTGCTGCAGAAGTTCCCATAAGTGTGTGTGTGTGTGTGTGTGGGTGTTTCTTATAGGCTGCTCTGCTTTCACTCTTCTGTCCAGTTCATCCTAAAGCGGCTCGAAGGGGTTTAAGTCTGGAGACTTCTGGCCCCTCCATGTTCTCCAGCTCTCCGTCCTGTTCTTGTTTCTAAGGTAGTTCTGGCAGAGCTTGGACTTATGTTTAGGGACACTATCTCGCTGTAGGATGAACCCGACCAGCTCGGCCCAAACCAGAGGAACTGCATGGAGCTCCAGAATTATTTCCCACTTTTGGGAAACCTCAGCATTTTAACCCTCTCACAGTTCAGCTCCGTCCTTTCTACCAGTTCAGGATCTTCACTGGACTTGAATTTCAATTTTAAAAAAAAGCTTGAAACACTGGAGTGCTCTGAAACTTCTGACCTGTGGCGAATATAAAACTAAACCTTCTGCACAGTATCGAAGTCAAGTAGAGCTTCATTATCATCAATAAAGCTCTGGACCAACAGTGCAACATCGAACAAAAAATAAATAAATAATTACAAACGTATGAATAAAAAATGTGTGCTACACCTAAAAATTACAATTAAAAACGTTTAATACAGAACAACGCTACAGTATTGTATACAGTATTATCATATAAATATGATATGTCCATAATATTTGCACATACGCACCACTGACGGACAGAGGCTTCGATAGTGTGACGTTGGCAGTGTGTCCCTGCTGTTTACTCATGAATCTAAACGAGAATTAACTCATTCATTAAAAAAGCGCCCTCTCTCCCGCAGGGTGGAGCGAGCGAGTCTCCGTCACACAGCTCATTTATCCCCACAACTCATCGCTCAAGGCGTCCATTCGGGGCGGCACCTGCGGTCGCCATCAGTCACGCCGGAGCTCGGCGAGCGGCAGATTTATTCAAAGGGAAATGCCTCGTCTGTCGAAGAGCCTGGAAGGACGGTCCCCGCCCTCTTAAAGACAAACCGAATCAGCCTCGGGTGACTGCGCGACCGCTCCGATCTCATTTTAGGCCCCAGCTAGATCTCTCTGCCCTGACGATTCACGCTCCTGACTGTAAAAGTGACCCATATCCGTCCCTTCCGCGATCCAATGCTCTGTGACCTACATGCACCACAGAAAACAACCAACCTCTCCAAGCCCCGCCCCCAAACACTCGCTTTCGCCTCGTGTCGTTCAAACTGAGTACATGATCCACTCTGATCTGGAGAAAGTCGTCTATTTTAGGCCTCTCCAGCTCAGACCACCGGGGGAGGCGACGGTCAGGTGGTCTGCTCTGAGGAGGCCTGGCACATTTGCATTAATTTTAAAGAGCACTCTGGTCATCTTTCCTAGACGGAGGGCTCGACTCTGGTGCCCACACTCACTGCCTGGTCCTGTACTCCTCCCCCTGTCAAACACGCCCATCATACTCTATAACTCCTCCCCCTGTCACACATCCATCACACTCTATAACTCCTCCCCCTGTCACACACAACCATCAGACTCTATAACTCCTCCCCCTGTCAAACACGCCCATCAGAATCTATAACTCCTCCCCCTGTCACACACTAGACTGTATAACTCCTCCCCCTGTCACACACCCATCAGACTCTATAACTCCTCCCCGTCACACACATTAGACTGTATAACTCCTCCCCCTGTCACACACCCAACAGAATCTATAACTCCTCCCCCTCACACCCACACATCAGACTTTTTAACTCCTCCCCCTGTCACCCACACCTCAGACTTTTTAACTCCTCCCCCTGTC
>JBBPDB010000017.1:5974566-5984609 GCA_037974465.1 Brachypetersius altus | reverse complement strand
AGTCTAAGACTCCCAGATAGGACTTTTTAGGCTAAGATAGGAGCTCTCTGAGAGAATTCTAAGAAGCTTTGTGAATATGGGCCCTGATATATAGTCCCTTTATCCCATGTTCTTATAATATAATGATGAGAGCAGCCAAATCTGAATTACTTTAATAATCAGGATAGAGTGTATTTCAGTCTCTTTTTGCTCTTTCATAGTTCAGTATGTCACTGCATCTGTGCAAATTGGCAACACATTTTACCATTTTATAACCGGGAAACATGTTCTATTGTCACATAACTGAAAAACACCTCCACATTTTATGAACTTTAATAAAAGGTTTTCAAGAGCTGAAACTGTAAAAACTTACACTAAAAAAAATGGTTATTCAGGTCAGGCTGATGGTTACTCTTTGAATAACATTAAATGATGTGTATGATATAGAGATGTTAAAAGGAAAAAGGAATGTGCTGATACCTCTAGTTCATTTCAAAAATGGACTTCCTGTTTCAATTAGTATATTACCAATAAATAAATGTATTATAAAATAGACAATAGCTAGGCTATGTTTAAATCACCCACGAAAGGTTTGTAATCCCTCATAATGATATAATTTACTTTTGGATTATTTGTCCCAATGTTACATAAATTAACAAAGATGTAAATTATGAAAAATAAGTTAAAAACCATAGTTTACAAACACATATCCTTGTTTATAAAACAAAAAAACATGTACAGACATGAAACATCATGACAGAGTTCATGAGGTGTGTAAATATATTTGTAGACTGCAATAAAGTATATAAACACTTATTGCTATCTTAGAAAATAACAGACACATTATGGGAAGGTCTCTAACAATCTAACAAAACAAAGAAAATAAGAACAGCGTGAAACATTTGTGACACTAGGGGGCACTATTACACTGGTCATTACATGTCCATTGGAAAAATTAAAATGGCAGAATTATGCATGAACACGCCAGAACAAAGCAACTGGCAGTCCGGGGATTCGAACCTATAACCTTCTGATCACTGGGGCAACCTCCTAACCACTAGGCCACCAGCTGCCCTCAGAACTGGCAAAATGAACAAAGCAGTTGCTTTTTATTTAGGAGTGTTTTGGTTGATGGTGGTCTAATAGAATATTCAGAACTGATATACAGTTCAGTCTGTGAAATGATAAATACAGTCACAAATATATCACAGAGGGATTAAATAAATGGATGAGGAAGGTGGAGAGCTTTTACGTTTGGTACATGAGATGGCACCATGTTAACTAGTTGCTGACAGGAGGCAGGAGCATTCTGAAGTCCTGATGTCATTACTGTAAATTGCAGGAAACTGTCAGATGTGATGAAAGCTGAAATTTTAGAGACATGAGATGTCGACAGCACCTGCAAATAGTCCTTAAATCTAATTTTGAAACAAAATGAACAGAGCCAACACAGTTTTCTATCCTAGGAAAAGTCTCAGGTACTTTAACAGTATTATAGAATCAGTACAAACCAGCAGGCTTACAGACCAGTAAAGAGGACAAACCCAATGGGCTAGAACAGTGTTTAGAAGTGTTTAGCTAAGCCATGTTCCAATAAGTACTTGACTTCCTCTTTCATGGCCCCATGCTGAGTTGCACTGGTACGGTTAGCTTTAGGGGATGTGGTTGTGGTAACTAATACGTCCTGTTGAAAGACTGTTGTGTGAGAAGCAACATCTTGGAAAATGGTAGGAAATCTACAAAGAGACTTTCCAGTCAAATGACCTAGAAAGGAAGACAGACTGGACAATATTTCTGAAAAGGTTGTGGTACAGCTGCAGCACTAATCCATTTGGATTCTCAACAGTATAGTCCTCAGTTACCACCAACATCCAGGGAAGTAAGATACTCTGTGGAAAATTACTGAGATACAGCAGCATAAACCACATGAGAATTGAGGTCTTCTACACGTCTGTGTGATCTTCTGCTTTTCTTGTTGGAGAGCTGGAGAGGAACGAAGTTCACCTCGTCCTGCTCCTGCAGACAGATACAGAAAACACACACTGAGCACAAACTGAATAGGAAATATGAATAAGGGGTCAGGGGTCCCATTACTTTTGTCTATATTGTGGCGAGCTGGCGGGCAGCACTGGCTCCCATGAGCCTTTGCGGCGCTGTTAGCGGCCGGTTGGCCGAGTAAATATTTTTGTGTGATGTTTTAGTGGGTGTGTACTCTGTGTGAGGGCTATTTGGGGATGTTTGTGTGCATATGTGTGTGTGTGGGAGCTCTGTCTTGGTGGTCACCCTGATCGTGAGTGCGGTGTAAGGGGGTGGGGTGATCAGCAGACACAGCTCATTGATCAGTTCTTCTCTCTTGGTTGGGTAATTCCATGCAAGACCAGTAGTGGAGCAGTGAACCCATTTGTGTGGAGAGAAATATAAGCTGAAGAAATGCAAGATCCAAGTTGTCTGTCGCCTTCCTCTACTGCTCGTCACAATATTGTAGGGAAAAAAGTATTGGAACGCCTGACCATTACACCAGCGGGTAATAATGCTCTGAACTCTGAGAGGAACATGTTTTTCTGTAATAAACTAGATAAAACCTGAACGCCCTGCAGTGGTGAAGAGCTTTGGTTTAATATTAGATTTGATTATATTAATGTTTAAGTTGAGATTTACAAAAATATTTCAACTGTAACTGTGTGACTGTGTTAAAGGGAACACTGCTGTTAAAAAGCTCCTTATTAGTTTAAAGTGTTTAAACCAAACGTTATTGCACTTTTGTTCATACAGAGGTACTTTAAAAATAAAAGAGCGCATTATACTACTTTTGTATCCTTATTTACATTTGCGCAAAGCAGTGCAATTAATCGTGATTAATTACAGAAAACTGTGATTAATCTCGATTACAAATTTTAATCGCAGCCCAGCATTAGTATAAATATAAGGCAAGTAAGAACAAAAAAAAGACAATGACAACAGTGCAACCAACATTAACAAAAACAATCGCCCAAATAGTAACATAAAATAGCGTTACAAAATGAAATAGCCGTAACTTGCACTACTGTGTAAATGAATATTCAAGCAGCGGCATTGTACTGAAGGACACTGCACTCTAATTGCTATTTCAGTTTCACACCACATGCCGGTTCTGAGTTCTCAGACACCGACGCTATACACGCAGTATAGCTCCTATTTAAATATTCTCACAGTATGCTGCTCTGCCATCTATTCTATGCACACTTAACAGCTTATCATGCGCATGGGAGCAGATTGTACAGGAAAAATACTTTGCTTTCCCCTTGGCCCCACTGAGAACGGTCCTGTCATGTGGCCGTCCACGCTCATCTCCTCGCTCGGCTTACCCTGCCGTTTACATTCGATGTGACAGCCCAGGAGCTGGGGACTCTCTCCTCCGGCACCTCCACTACCAGCCTGTCTGCGCGTCTCTGCAGTGCCACATTAATTCTAATAAAACGCCGCTTTACTGGGGCACACAGAAGACCTGCTGTTGGCGTGGAGTTGAGGGACGACAGAAGAGGTGGTATAAATACTCACCTCGGTGAAAGAAGAAGATGGGCGCAGGTGGCACGGCTGGGCAGGTGGCACCTCGCGCCCTTGGGCTCCCTGGTGACACCGCTGGCTTTGAGTGCCCGCTCCAGGGGGCCAGGGTGGCAGAGATTGCATTTTAATTACCAGCCACTTCTTCTGCGTCCTTTAGAGCGGTCACCGTGCGCCTCCGTCAGTATTAAAGGAGAGACAGAGTGTGAAAGGCGTTTCTAGGTGGACAGGATCGAGAGTTTTTTCCTGAGGTTCTCGAGCATCTGTTCTACATGCCATTTCCATTCTGGTCCTCCGGTTTATTTATATCTACAGCAAAGAGCCCTGTATATAACTTCATGAATTGTCCATCTATGGACAGATAACTCTGTCAGGTTTTAGATGGAATGACTAAATAGTTAAAACCACTAAGCTTGTCAGACTTCAGTTGCTTTTCTATAAACAGAAATAAGAAACCGCTG
Source organism: Brachypetersius altus (assembly GCA_037974465.1). Taxonomy (NCBI): domain Eukaryota; kingdom Metazoa; phylum Chordata; class Actinopteri; order Characiformes; family Alestidae; genus Brachypetersius; species Brachypetersius altus. Next base: position 5,980,629 of record JBBPDB010000017.1, on the reverse strand, counting down.
CAGTTTATTTTTAAATCAGCGTCTCTATGAGTGTGAAACCATCCCAGTCCAGTGTCTGTTAAATTCCTACACAAGCACCTCATTCTGCTTTATTAGTCCCACAAGTGGGAAATTTGCTTTGACACAGCAGAAAGTGGACAGTACAAAGTTAAGAGCAGCAAAAATTAAGAAAACAATATAATAGAATAAAATACAGTAAATAAAATAGTACAGTATAAAATGTACATTATACAATCTAGAAAGAAAAATACGGACATCTGTATTAAAGAATATATACATACATACATACATGTATTGTCACGGATGACGGGGGGAACCCCTAACGGTCGCTGGCCGAACCGTGACATATATTTATAAAAAGAATACTGTAGATACACACACACACACACACACACACACACACATACAGGTACACAAACGAGGCAGCAGAAATGCACCAGAAAATTTCAGATTTTGCCCAGTACTGATTACTAATCATCTGTATCACATCTTATTTAATGAGGAAAAGAATAAAACACTGCTGTAATCGACTCTCTCCTCTCACACTGAGATCAGTTGGAGGTGAAACACTACTAGAAGTTCCTCAAAGCTCATTATTGCCATTTTGTTTAAGAGAGAACAAGAGATTAGTTTTCTTTGAATTGTTCAGGTTCTGTAAACGCTGCATCATTTCTCTTATTTTATCATTTTCTTTAAATAGATGCTTTAAAGAACATTATTTTTATTTGGAAATGAGGAGAAATATTGTCAGCAGTTCTTAAAAGTGAAGGCAAAGCTGTTCGGTTCAATACTTGCAGCTAGAAAAGATCAAACCTGAGAAATGTTTGCAGAAAATCACAGCTGTACAAAAACTACAAGCTGTAAAATGCCTTTCCTAATGGCATTCAAGCGAAGTTCATGAGTTCTCCTGAAATCGTGAAAGAAGTCGACGTGTTTACTGCCCTGACTCTGCAGGCTCTGAATCATGTGCATGTCCAGCACATTTCCACTGGGGAGGAAGGAAACATGCTCCGTATTGTTTCCCCTCATGTGCTAAACCGCCTCGGAGGCCCATTCATTAAACATCATTTACAGAGGAGGTGAGGTCCACACCTGTTTTCTCCTCTCTCCCTCTCTCTCGCTCCGTCTTCCTCTGCAGCCCATCTCTCCGGCGCTCTCTCTTCGGAGTGCTAACTCAAACTCTTGACATTTTAAATGTTTCTTTTCTGGGATTTGGGTTTGGAGCTGAAGCGGTGACCTTGGTGGTAGATGCTTTATGGGTTTGACCCGGGAGTCCCCTCAGCAAGCTTGGCTCTCTACTTAGTGAGCTGCTGGAAGGAAGAAGGGATGAGAAGGGGAAGGATGGAGAGGTGGAGGGGGTGTGGAAAAGCAGGACAGGTGAACTCGCTATCCCCCCTCCTCTTCTGGCTCTGGGGAGGGGGCACATCAGCACGCCAGCACAGATGTTGTTGCATTGTCTGGAACCCCAGCCCAATGGGGAGCAAGTTCTCATTAGCTATTGTCTTCCCCTCTCCATGGATCCCTGTGATAAATGCAGCAGTCGACTCCAGACTGCCGTGCTGAAGAAAAGCATCTCAGACACAAGAGGAGCCGGTAGTCCTTGTTCACAAAGGAGCAAGACTTCCAGAAGTCTAGTCCTCTCCAGTGCAGACCTTCATTTCTCACCTTTCAACCCTCTTTCCTGTATATTAACATGAAAACACCTCGTCTAAAATCTCAGCATCCCTGCAGCTTTGGTCGGCGTCAAAGAGGTTGTGTTGTTTTTAGACAAAGTATTTGTGTAATCCACTGATGACTTATTTGAATACTGGATGCAGCCTTTTAAACTGTATGCTTGTTAGAGCACTCATGTTTGGTCCTTGATCTTGTTTTCTGAAATGCATAATTATATATATATATGAAGAATAAATATATATATATATATAGTACTGAGTGAATGAATAAAATTCCATAAAAAATCCATAATCAGCACCTAATTTAATCTCCTGCAGTAAAAAGAGCCAAACCAGGGATTTGATGGAGCTGCAGGTAAAACTGGGCTTCCATGAGGAAAGAGGTCTGGAAATGGTTTACTGCATATAAAACCACCATTTACTGTATTCATGTTATTTGTATTTGTTATAATGTAAGAGTTTTAACATTAACTGAACGCATTTTCTCAGGGGACTTTTGCACAGTCTCTCTCTCTCTCTCTCTCTCTCTCTGTGTATAACCAATACTGAGGCAAAAACGTGCTACAAATACTGTGTCCCTTTAAAATCTCTCTCCCTGAAAGGCTTTCGTTTCTCTTACAGAGACAGAGAGAGAAATGCCATGGCATTGTTTCATCACGTCTCTCTTTACACCCACCCTTCACCACCTCCCTCCCCTTGTTCCTTCTCTTTCTCCCCAGCCGGGCCTGTGAACACATGGCAGTGCCCGAGGGCAGCGGCATGGACAACCTGTGCTCGCCTCACATGAGTGAGCAGCGAGAGGTCCAGGGAGCCGCACTGGCATGCTCAACCAAACAGGTGTACGGAGAAAATGTGCAGGCTGTGAAGGAGAAGTTTCCTTACATCAAGGCAGAACTGCTTCTATAGTCTCTTCCTCTCACATGTCCACAGTGAAAGAGTGAAGGAGAATTAAATTATATTCAGGATTATTACTTCACATTCCTATTCTAACGCTCTCTTAAAGAACACTGAAATAGTTTGGATGAGGTACAATCACAGGGTTTTTCATGAACTACACCTACTGTAGATAGATACTGTTTATAGATAGATAGATAGATAGATAGATAGATAGATAGATAGACTGTAATTCATGCAGCACATTTCTTTGGTATAAGCAGGTAAATACAGTAATAAATGTATTTAATGTACAGTAATAAAAATACACGGCTTTAAGAAGAACAAAACGAAAAAACACGAGAACACTGGAGTTGCTCCACAGGGGAAATTCTGGACTGCAGCATCACAGCCGATCAGCAGCAAGGAGAAATAAGTAAAGTTCTCGGATTGGCTACTTTCAAACCTCCCGTCTCTGAGTACAGGTGACTATGACGCCCAAACCTCGTCCACTACAGCCCCTCGTGCTGGTTGTTTATGTTTGGGTCTCATCTGACCCGCCCCCTTGTCCTCGTTCAAGTTTTATCTAGTTTATCAAGTTCTTCTCAGAGTCCAGAGCATTATAGCAGCTGGAAAGGGGACTAACTCCAAATGAAAGTCTCTGAATACATTGTCATTAAAGTCCCTGTTGGTGTAATGGTCTGGCGCCCCAATACTTTTCTCCCTATATGTATATATAATATGCAATAGTAATAGGATGCCTGACCCCCGTGAAAACCAGCTGAGACGTAGAGCTGTGTGCTGCACGCACCCAGGACCCCAAAAACTGTGGACAAAAAAATCCACAAACTTTCAAAATAAAAGGATTTTAAAAACTGCACAGCACTGATTTTTGTGTAAAGGTGATCTGGTTCAATCATGTAGAAACATCAATAATTGCTTTGCATTGAATTAACGTTTGCATGGTAAGACAATATTTATGTATTCACCTGTAGCTGAGATGTGTAGCTCATACTCACATACTTTTAGCATTTAGCAAAATGAAAATGTCTCAGTCCTCTTTCCTGTCCTTTGGTGAAATAGTAACTTAAGCAAATGTTGAAGCACCTATATTAAAAACCACAGATGTACAAAAATACTAGATACAGCCATTCAACAAAAACAAATGTAGAAACTAAATGTTAGTGACAATTGCTAACTGCTAAAAGGTAGATTGTATACTTGAGTATGTATAAGTAAAAATATAAGTGTTTGAAAATACTTAGGAAAGAATAAACACATCAAAATTGTATTTAGAGTGCATTTAAATGAAGATATGTGATGTCTTTACCTACAGGAATATCCCACCACTGGCTGGAGTTCTAGAGGGGCTCGAACTCTTCAGAAAACATTGTGGAAGGTTTGCGTAATTCTCCTTTGCACAGTGGAATAAGGAAATGACACAGACTCCACAATAGTGACTAAACTATTGAACATTAATCTCCAGCAGCCTGGCACTTGAAGCCCCGGCCCTGGGGTTACGATAAGAGACCATGCTGCTGGTTATTAAGTGAAAGTTTCTAATCGATTGCTAGAGAGGCGTAATCACTGAGACTTTAATTGCACTTTGGGCATGACATCCATTCAAGTTATTGACGCAGCTCTCTGGGAAGGGTTCATTTCCCCTTCACGTCTATTCCACTTCACAGGGTCAACCCCAACAGTTACACTATAAATACATTTTATTCTTATGCCTTGTAATTCACATATTAATATTACTTATATTCAAAAGACTCTAATCCATACAAAAGCAACCAATATGAAACTACATAAGTATAGATATAAAACAGTGTGTGTTTGATAATTGTAACATATACTAGTCATGTGTAACTTTAAAAATGATTCATAGACTGCTAGGAAGCTGGAAAAAGGTATATAGCATCATAAATGTGGTGCATCATAAAAATTATAATATTATAATGAATTTTTGATACATGTTATAACAATACAGCAATAATAAAGAGTGACTGAAAATGTGCCTTAAAGTTCTGCCACATGCTACATCAGGTTTACATTTTCAGTATTCATTGTGTCCCAACAAAAGGGTGTATATTGCAAAAATTACCTGTCTGCCTTACAAGTTAACAAACTGTACTGAAAATGCTAAATGACTGACAAGAGATTTAAAACTGAAATTGATTTACAATTTACTAAACATACTCGAGTATGAAGGGCATTATTTATCTCCCTTCTTTAGGAAAAATAGCATTTCAAAATTATGGCAATTATTTTATTGTGCGTTAACGAAAGTTTTTAAAATGCTTTTATTTTGAAAGTACATTGCTTTTTGTAAGAGGACGCAGCTCTACGTCTCGGCAGGTTTTCGTGGGGGTCAGACGTCCCATTACTTTTGTCCATATTATATATTACACCAAAAGGGACTTTAATGATTTAATATTTGATTTGATTACATTAATGTTTAAGTTGAGATTTAAAGAAATATTTGAACTGTAACTGTGTGACTGTGTTAAAGGGAACGCTGCTGTTAAAAAGCTCCTTATTAGTTTAAAATGTTTAAACCAAATGTTACTGTACTTTTGTTCATACAGCAGTACTTTCAAAATAAAAGAGCATAATACAATAATCAGTCACATGAGTGGATTCAGTCACATGCTGACTTGTTTGAGAACCAAACTCAGTTTTACGCGGAAACTGCAAATATAATCTGCCTTTTTTTGCTTTTTTGGGGAAATAAATATATTTTTTCTGGATGTTTTCACACAAGGAGGCCTGTTCAAAATGAAATTAAAGTGTTCTGGGAGCAGATTTGGGGGCATATTTAGGGTTTACACTATAAAAATAGGCATTTTTAGGCCTTTTTTTCGGAGCGCACTGATTGGATTGTTATTTATGTTTTTAGTAAATTATATATTTTTAACCATTTAGAACTAAAATGAATAAAAAAATCATATTGCCACGAAAAAAGCAAAAACTGTAGAGAATAAATCCGTGTGTGACTGGATCCGCGAGTCCTGATCCACGTAAAACTGGTGGATGACTATTTACATCTCCCTCATCTGCTGACTTGTCACGGACAGTAGATACTGATCATGTACGACGAATTTTCCAGGGCTATCTTCAGTCAGCAGATGAGGGAGATGTCAGTTTTTAAGGTGGAACAAAACTGATTGTTGCTGGGACATGGCCATCAAAAAATGAAAAGAAAGCCACACAGTTCTTTGGTTTTCTTTGTCTGGGAGAAAGTGTGGGCACTGTATACGTCCATGAGAACAAAACACGCATTTTACGCCGTGATCTGTGTATTTTCACATCTATTTCTTTGCCTCAACCAATAGCGGAGGCTGTTTTATTGTGTTTTGGGCAGCTGAGCGGAGCGAGTTTTTAGGCACTGCTGAATTAAGCATACATAAAACTTGCAAAAGTATTCGGCCCCCTTGAATTTTTCCACATTTTGTCACATTACAGCCACAAACATGAATCTATTTTATTGGAATTCCACGTGAAAGACCAATACAAA
>JBBPDB010000017.1:5930203-5941068 GCA_037974465.1 Brachypetersius altus | reverse complement strand
GAGAGAGAGAGAGAGAGAGAGAGAGAGAGATAGAGAGAGAAAGAGAGAGAAAGAGAGAGAGAGAGAAAGACAGAGAGAGAGACAGAGAGACAGAGAGAGACAGAGAGAGAGAGAGAAAGAGAGAGAAAGATAAAGAGAGAGAAAGAGAGAGAGAGAGAAAGACAGAGAGAGAGACACAGAGAGAGAGAGAGACAGAGAGAGAGAGAGACAGAGAGAGAGAGAGAGAGAGAGAGACAGAGAGAGAAAGAGAGACAGAGAGGGATGAAAAGAATAAGAGAATCCGACTCCTATTAACTGGTTGTTGGTGATACAGAGTCAAAATCTAGACTGACCTTTATCTTTAAATGCACTCGTTAACTTTAATATGAATATATTACGCTGCATTTTGTAGATCAGTAGTGATGAATGAAAATTCTAGACATTTTTAGATAATAAAAGTACTCTGAACGTACACTAAATTTAGCAAAGAACACTGAGTCTTTGCATTAACACCTATCTGTAGTGATGGAAGGAGATTTCCAAGAAGCATTTCTACTTTAATGGGAAAAACTCTCTCTAAGTCAAGGAGCTGAACTCCAACGACGGACCTGAAGAAGCTGGATGTTCGTCTTTTCAGCAGGTTAAAGGAATAAAAAAGAAATAAATGACTGCAGGAGTAAAGAACACCACGCTGTTTGATGTAACGAGGGATGAGAGCAGCAAGGGACGAGACGTTTTGTGCAAGCAAGCATAACCTGATCCCCCAGCCCGATCCTCTCCTGCTCTCTGTCTGCTTCTCCTTTTACTCTCCCATTGCTTTTCCAGGTTCGTATCCCATTAGATTCCAGAGGGGAATTCAATTCTGGCTTCCATCTCGTCCTGGAGTCTCATTTCAATGAGTCGCTGACCCACAACCTCGTGCCACGGTCTCTGAGATGATTCCAGGCTCTTTCCATTGTCGGGTCTGTCCCCCATCTTCCCAAACGTGCTCCTGACCTGCTCGGAGGCTGGCAGGCCGTCCCTCTCCCATTGTTGCTCTTTTTGCCAGGAGGCTTTTGATGAAATGTGATGAAACATGAATTCTTCTCTCTCTTTTTTTTTTCCTCCAGATTTAATAGGAAGCCCTTGTCCCGTGTTCCGGGACGACTGATAACGCTCTCGGTGTCGGGGGTTCTCACAGAGGACAAATGAACACTGATGAGCTCTTCCTCATCGATAAGAAGGCTAATATCCGCATTCACCCCCTCCTCCAGCGCCCCCCTACACCCCCCGCTTTTAATCGCACCAGATTGATTTTGCACCCTAGAATTCTCGACTCTTTTCCTTTTCATATGATCAAGTCACCAATTCCATGGTGAGATTTCGCTCTCTGGACGTGGAGCTTATGCTTATTCGATTAATCGGCCGACCATTATGCCTTCTTTACTTTGTTGTATGGGATATGCCCTGAACTTTAGTCTGTTGTATTACTCTGTAGAGCAAAACAGGCTAGAAATTAACAGGCAAAATCCCATTTTTTGTAATTGTGTCCAGTGCTGAAGTCCCATCACATAAACATAAAAATCCATGTGGCTTTCTTGTCAAACCAACATTTCCTTTAAGCAAAGAACTAAATAAAAACTAAATAAAAACGAAATAAAAATGATCTAAGCACTACTCAAGCGCATATATATATTTTTTTCAAAGATATATTTATATCAACACTCAAATTACAGGGAATTTTTTGGTCCTTTTAGTGCGCAATTTCTATTTGCTGAAGTATAAAATGTGCCATCAATTTTGTACAAATGTCATTTTGTGTGGTATTTTTGCCCCAGGACTATATTAACCTATATTAACTATATTGTTGTTGTCACAACAAACCTGCGTGAACATAAGAACCATAATACACTTTACAAGGAGCTTCTTCATCTCTAGTGAGGTACTAGGGCATTAACGATTTTTTCAAGTCGACTAGTCCCTCGGTAAAGTCGAAGTCGAGTCGACGAGTCGTTCGATGACGTCACACACACACAGTGGAGGAACACAGGCGTCCAACACTGAGCAACTTTTATTAAAGTTCTCTGTAACATTAACAGTCAACACGATAATTAAAGTAAACAAAACAAAGACTGATGCCTTGAATTTTCTGGCAAATTTAAGTGTAGAACTGAGAGAGGGAACGGTTTAAGCTGCAGCAGGACGACTCCCTGCAGTGCTAGCATTAGCCATGTTAGCTAGCGAAGCCGTTTCAGATGCAGAGCACCGGTTCTCTTACTGTACTTTAACACCGACTTGCAGGTTCTGCAGGTCTCCGTGCTGTTTGTGTGTCTAGAGTGAAGGATCTCCACACGTGTGATGTGTGCCTGTCTTCTCTGCTGCCATGTCTCTCGTCCTGTTGTCTCTTGTTTTGATTCCCCTCGCGCCAATGGTACCGCCCCTTTTATGAAGGGACTATAATGATTGGTTAAAACAAGGAACACGTGTCAGCGTCAGCCAATCAGAGGCAGAGATTGCATTGTGTACACAAGTGAGGGTAGAGAGAGGAATAAACACACGACTAGTCGACTTCCCTCAGGGACGTAGACTTGTGCGTCTATAGTCGACTTTTGTGTTAATGCCCTAGTTCATATGTAGGTAATCGGTTCTTGTGGCTGAACGTCCTACAGAATGAATTATTACCTGCTGAAGTCCCTGCAGTTTTAGAGTGATTAACTATCGCAGCTTGATGAAGGCAGAACCGGTGCATATGGCACCAAAACATCTGCAGTCATTGTGCATTTATTGAGAATGACAGTGCAAAGCATTTCACACGCATAGAGGCTTCTATTAACTTCACACATGCCCTCCGCGTTGACCCTCAAGTCCCAGGGGAGCTTTTTCCATCCGTCTCAGCTCCACACCAGACAGGCCCGCTCAGAAACACACGCCTGCTTGATACCTTTGAAAACATAAAGGGGGATCATCAGCGAGGATAAAAAAAAAAACAAACATCCCCCATCCCTAATCACAGCGTTTGATGCGTGTGAAACACTAGCTGGTTGTCTGTGGGCTGCATGAGGAACAGTGAGATGTTCTCACAGCTCCAGAATGCTGGACCCAGGGTGAAGCCCATCATCAGCAAATATGTTTGCGTTATTTCCTAAAAGATCAATTACGAGATTTCTCCTAAATTGTGTAATTTGAAACATATGTGGACATGGTGAAGAAGAGAAGGAGAGAGAAGCCAGAGGGATGTGAAAACCGGTGCGTTGAAAGGGTTTAAAATAATATTTATGCCTCCAATGCTCTCATATCTAAGCAATTTAGCCGGGGCTAGAAATTGCCTGGCTAAGTTCTCTCAGCCCTCCAGCTCTAATCCGCTCTAGGGAGATTTGCAGACGACTCCCAAACCCATTTTCAACTCAAACTTCTCGGTACCCGGAGAGAGGAAGGGGGTAAAAAAAAAACTGAAATCTTGACAGCATGAAGCCAGTCTTAATGCTATTCCACCACAGCTGTTTTCATTTAAATCCAAGGTATTCATCCTTCTTAAAAGCCTAGCGTTATCCTTGGCTCGCCCTCTAATCGTTACGTTTGTAGGGCGACTGGGGAGAGCGCGGTGACAGAGCTTGCTATAACACTGGGATTAACCCGGCAGAATAAGGTGGCATTGTCTTCACCCCCAACCCTGTCGAGTTGTAAAAGTCCTCCCTGACTTTTCAGCTGGAAATTGCTTGCATGGAGCCTTTCACTTTTTTGTTATTCCACCAGGTTCATGGCCTTCGCTAAATGACTGCGCTTGAGGGCTTTTCCTGGGAGCCACTGTGAGTTATCTATATATAAAACTGACTGGACATGTCGCTGTTCACCATTGTCATATCTGCTGGGCGTCTCAGTATCTGTCTCCTGCCCTTCCGTCCCTCAGTCTAACTTGGACTGCCGTTTGCAGGGAACTCTCAATTGTATTGTTCAACAACTGGATGGCGAGCCACTTAAAGACCAATTTCCACCGACTATGACGCCTTTATTGATGGTGTTGTCAACTCAATCTTTGAATTTCGCCGTACACACCGGCTCCTCTATTGAAGTGTCATCTGATTTGCTGAGTTACTGACAAAGCCACAGTCATCACAGCTTTCTTCATGCCAGTCCACCATTAATAGCATGTATCTTACCTCAGGCCTGGGTGACAGCTCTGCTGTGGAGGTTCGTCACTGGAATCAGACGTCTCACTTCCATCCACGTATTCGTTAACTGGGTTTGTCACTGCATGGTACGGCTACTGAATTAAAATATATGTATGATATTCACTCATTTGTTCATTTTCTGTAGCCACCTCATTCTTGCATGGGTACCCAGAACTCATTCCGGGGTCGATACACATAAAAATATGTGAGAATAACTATTAGGCAATTTGGTTTATATTAGACTGGGAACCTTAACGCGTTATTATTGCATTATCGGATTATTTATTAAATGCTGATTATGATTTTATCATGCATTAACGCAGGTTTTAAAAATTATTTTATTTTGAAAGCTTTCATCATAGTAATGCGAGTGTTGAGCTATTTTTTAAATACGGACAAAAGTAATGGGAGGCCTGACCCCCGTGAAAACCAGCTGACACATACAGCGCCCCTGTTACTTTTGTCCGTATGAGACGCCTGACCATTCCACCAAATGTGACTTTAATAACACTGCATTTAGATACAGAGACTTTCCCTCTTTACAGCTGCTATAATGCCCCCCCATGCTCTGGACAATAACAAATTAGATAAAACCTGAACACAGTGCAGTAGCGTTGGTTTTATATTTGATTTAGTTACATGAATGTTTAAGTTGAGATTTACAGAAAGATTTGAATTGTAACTGTATTAAAGGGAACACTGCTGTTAAAAAGTCTCTTATTTGTTTAAAGTGTTTGTTTATGGTGTTATTCCACTTTTGTTCATAAAGCAGTACTTTAAAAAGAATTTTTTGTATGTATGCAATACACTAGTTTTGAATTGATGATTTAATGATTTAATTTTTTAAATTAATATAACAATGCAATTAATCACAGAAAACCATGTGACTAATTGTGATTAAAATTGTAATCATTGCCCAGCATTAACATATATGTATATGTGTAAGATTATGTTTTGAAAACATGAAAACATGTTGTTGACAGTATTGACTGTCATTAATTAGCTTACATCTGCAGAACGCAAATATTTAACTACTCTTATGTAGATAAGAGTATTAAAAACAGTATGTTTAGGACAGACTTATAGGTATGATTAATCGTGAATTAACTATAGCAAACATGAGATTAAGCTCGATTAAATATTTTAATCTACTGACAGCCCTAGTTTATGTATTGCTTATTTTATATTACACTACAGAAACCTTTCTCTTGCATTCTCTTGCATAGATGCATTCTCACATACTCAAGCAGTCTTTAATTCCCAGTGGGAATCGTGGTATGTTAGAATAAACTGACAAGATATTGTATGCATATTTAATATTGCCTCAGTATAAGACAAATTAAGTAATACTGTACCATAAAAAGTGATGCAAAAATGGGATTGGAATCGTCAAGCATTCAAGCACATTTTAATGAATCAGTTATCAACCACAACTACATGCATTATACTTACACCAGTGAGATATTTTAGTGCTCTTATTTGCATATATTTATTTCCATTAAATCAGTACATTTTCAACTTTGAAAATTTTAAATATAAAATCATTTTATTCAAAAAATTTTAAATATGGAAAGAAGACATCCTGAAGGGACAATAAATAATATGGTGCCATCTCAGGCTATTCATTTTATTTATTGTATGATATTTTAGCTTGACGATTTCAAGCTACTTTGCCTCTAGTTAGCTAATGGTCACAAAAGCAGATGTGAAACAGTTTGAAATTATATTACATATAGATAAAGTAAATATCAAGATTCAAAAAATATTATTTTAATTCATATGTTAAAGGAATGACGTGGTAGGGTGTCCCCACCCCAACTCATAAAACAACAAAATTCTACATTATAGAAGAGAGAAACTTACTTGTGTTTTAAATGTTGGAAATCCTCTTCCTGTAAATGATTACACTGCTGGAATGTGTTTTTTAATGTCAGTAACAGGGTTGACTTGAAATTGGGGACATGGATAAAATGATTTAAATTTTATAGAGATGACACATGTTCATTCTAAAAACATTTCTTAACAACGAGATTACTTTTAGAACAATACATTTTTTTTTATAATTTTTCAAATAATTTACTATTAAGAAGTCCTGCTGAAAATTAACTTTCACAGTGAGGGACAGGCCAGAATCCCTGCCTTATCCACTTAAATGCAAATTTAACCATGGACAACCATATTTAATGTACTTAATTTTGAGGTAGTATTGATGATAGAAGACATACTAATTTTCAAATTGTGCATGTATCAGATATTGTAGTGATTTTATGACAGATTATTTTTGTGGGATCCACAAAATGACCCATATTTTTATTTTCTCTCGCTCTCCGGTGTTGACGAGAGGAAGAGGCTGGATTCCTGTTTTAGGTCTTGGTTCCCTTTCAAGGTTTCTTCCTTCAGCTTTAAGGAGTTGAACTGAATTGATGTATTTTTGAAATAATCAAATGTACACAAGCACTTGTTTAGGTCAGAATTGTGTGGATATTTACTTACATTTACTTACATTGTAGCAATGTTGCATTCTTTACTGAAATGTATAGGCACTGGCAGGTCAAATGAAAGTTTGTTTTTGCTGCTAAACACAAGTGACTAGCATGTATAAAATGCACTTTTGAAACTTTTTTCACTTGCAAGTGCTGGTTAATTGAAAGCTAAATAATCACAGAGAGCTTCTAAGAGGGAGAGCTGAGGATACTCCAAAAAGGAGCTTGATTTCTACTGCAGAATATTTAAGTGATTTTTAGCCAAATCATTACAATCCAGAGTGTGATATTTTGACAATAATCATTTTAGGCTAAGAAATACTTTTACGTGCGAGTGTATTATCTGTGAATCCACAAATATCTGAACAGATCAGTGGATTGGGGCAAAATAAACTGTAGTTTTACAAAGACAGCAGACAGAATTGCCCGGGTGGGGCTTGGCTTTTATGGGATGGGTCATGTGTAGGAGCAGGACAAAGTGAAAGCCTCATTACTGTACGCCAGTGTCATAAACCACCGGCTAGACCATGTGGATGAAGGCATGGAGGTAATGGAAGCACTGCATCACTGTTCAACACAAGGTCTGCAGATCCCACTGAACCAGCCCCCACCTGTGAATCAGAGTGACAGACGTGATGATGATGATGGTGATGATAATGATGATGATGATGACGGTGTTGGTGGTGCTGGTACAAAATGGTTTTCATTTCACTGACTGGTACCGGCTCGGATCGATTCAACTCTACTCACAGTTTTTGCTTTTCTATCACTAAAATCTGGTTCCTGGTACCCGGTACCATTCTTGGTACCACCTTGGCCGAGGTTCCAATATTAAATGATGACGTGTACATATTGGAAGTTACTGATTGGTTACGCTAGTGTTGTAGACTGAACGTTAGCATTAGCATTAGCATTAACCTTGTCTGGTAAGACAATTGTCTCCGTTTTGTGACAAACAGCCACAAACCAAGGATAAGAAATAAAACTCCTCTGATTTCATCCATGCTGGCAATTGTAATGATGCCGTGTTGTTTACCTCAGCTTAGAGCGCTCCGCTCGGGCTGCTTCTCAGAATGTTTGGTCGCTATAGCAACCAGTTGTAGCGGAAAACTATAGGTACAAAACCAAACTGATCAGAGTAGAACCGAAACAAAGTTGGTACCAATCAATGGAGAGCCCCTTTTATAGACTGTAGAGCCATCAGCCACAGCATTTAAACCACTAAAAGGGAAGTGAATAACATTGAATATCTCATTACAGTGGCAGAGGGTGGGACTTCCCTCATCAACTCGAGACTTGACTCGGACTCGGGTGCTGTGACTCGTGAGTCAAAACTCGTAAACATTGTTCATTTTATGGAATAATTTATTTATATCTTGCACTCTTTCCAGCGACCTGAAAACCGTTTACCTTGCCCTGGTGTCCCATTACTTTTGTCCGAGGCGAACGGTTTTCAGCTAATAACGGTTTTCCAGGGGTCGTTGGAAAGCGGTCACCAAGCCCCATCTAACTGTGGAGTTTTACATTTAGAGTGTGAGATATATTTTTCATATTTAACATTTAGATTTAAGATCATTTAAGGCCAATCCTCCATGTTGGTGAGGGCAGATCTTATCATGCAGTCCCGCCCCTGCTAAGTAACAGCCAATTGGAATAGCGGGGTGTGGCCAATTATCATATCTTCTAAATGTTCAGAGCTCAACATTTTTACAGCTAAAAAATCCCACATTTAGAGTCACCGTTTGTTATCACGCAAAGACTTGAGACTTGACTTGGACTCGGTAAAAATGACTTGTGAACATCTCTTCTGTCTGGTTGCTTTAGTGGTGAAATCCCAGACTCTGACACACATCTACAACTGCTTGCTCTCTCTTGATTTTTTAAACGATCAATAATCGGCCCACGATCAAACTCAAAATCTGATCAAAATCTGAATACACATTCTCTACACCGATGATTTACTGCTGGAATGATCCCAATATTTCAAAAACTGTAGCGGAGAAGAGGTGCCAAATTCCAAAAAGAATAATAATAAAAATAAAAATGCAAAACAGTACTGACGCAATCTCACTAAAAATGACAATTAAACTGTTGACTTTAATGAATGTACTGGTAGAAGGCATCCCAGGCGGTTTTAGACAGCTGTTTTTCTTTAAAACCGCTGTCAACTGCTCAGCGGACTGAGAGACGCTTCCGCGCACTGTGGCTGGCAGAAGGGAGCGTGTGGTGGAGAAGTTTGCAGGTATAGTCCTGTAATAATGATTACTGAAAAGAGTCTGTGAAGACTGGCTACGCCTGTAGGACTACTAGCCATCACACTCACACACAGTGCTTCCCCATATTGTTGTCTTAACCCAGTGTGGCCGTAATCTCTCCCTGTGCTGACAGCCTGCTCCGGTGTAACACTTTGTCACTGTGGTCTTAGGCCGCAGCTAAAGAGAGAAAGAGAGGCAGAAGAAAAGAAAGCAATGGAACAATAAGGTGAGAAAATGCTCCTTTTAGAGCAACCTGCCTCAAGTGCTTCCCATGTGTGTCTAAAGGGGAGAGCTTTAGAGTTGGAGGGCCATTAGGGCAGAGGGATTATTAGATTTGTAAGGGGGGCTGGGTAAGGGGGTATGACCCTCCTGTAGCCCCCCTTCAACACACCCCACACACACACACAGGAGCTACACTTACTTGTACACACAGAGTGCCAAATGTAATGATCTGACGACGTCTCTGAATTGGATGCTTGAAAATTGGCTTGTTGTGTGATATGAGGGTCAGAGGAAGGAGTGGTGTTGGGGGTGTGACCGGAGCACGCTCTCATTAATGGTAAGCAGTAATGAAAGCAGGTCAGGTGCGAGCTCTGGAGTGGACAAGAGGTGGCGGAGAATGAAAGAATAGAAAATGGGAGTTTAGTGAATTTAGGCTTGACTAAAGAATTGCTAGTGAAAGGAAGGAGCACAAAGTGGCCAGACACTGGACCTAACACGAATGGAGCTGGCTCTGGAAACAGTAACACACTTTAAATGAGTTTAAATTGGTCCACTGTTTCCACATTAAATGTATCTGTCTTGTTGATGTAACTTGTTTCACATTACATTTTTCAATTTACTCTCTATAGCTGTACTTGTGCGGATTATGATGTATACGTTCGGCGTAATTACAGTCATTAGACTTGATTAATTCGATTTCATGTTTTTTCCTCTTCCTAGTTCAGCTGTGTCCAATCTTTTGAGTATTATATCAAACAGAGAAGCTTAAGATGTGTTTCACTTTAATGTCTACTTGGACAAAGTACTTATTTTGTACTTTGTATTTTTATTATTGTTGTAATTATTATTTATTGATATTATTAATAATAAAAAATGATTACTGTTTTTATTTTTGGTACTACTCCTACTACTAATAACATAATTGTTTTATGAATAATAATAACAATAACAATAACAGCAATAATAATAATAATAATTATTATTATTATTATTATTATTATTATTATTATTTTATTATATTTTATTTTATTGAAAAATGACATGGTAAGACATCCCTGACTAACAGTT
This sequence comes from Brachypetersius altus, assembly GCA_037974465.1. Taxonomy (NCBI): domain Eukaryota; kingdom Metazoa; phylum Chordata; class Actinopteri; order Characiformes; family Alestidae; genus Brachypetersius; species Brachypetersius altus. The sequence goes on along the minus strand of JBBPDB010000017.1, from coordinate 5,930,913 downwards.
TTGTTCATATTAAATTCTATTACAAGTTGAGCAATGGAGTGAAAAGCAGCGGTGAACAGCACAGAAATCAGTTTTAGACACAGAACACATGTTAGACATAGGAACTTATGAGAAAGAGAATAAGGTCAGAATGTTTTTATATATCAAAAACAGCCATGTCATTTTCCAAACTCTCTTTATCTCTTCAAATTAAAAAGCTTTCCATAAACGTGATCTTTGTCCTGATTGGCTGTGCCTACAACAAACCAGAGTTCAGAACAACAGGACGAAACAGGAAAAACAGCACCATATGGGCCCTTTAATGCCAATTAAACAGCTGATTAGCTCAAATACAGACATATTATTCCAAATGGGATTGGTGGAAGTGATTGGCCTCCCTGTTTAGTGCCTCATTTAAATGGGATTTGCAGTATGGACTCGGAATGAATGGCATGCTTTGAAACGAGCAGCACTCACTACAGCATGCTCTTATTTTGGAATTGTGAGGAAAAGTTTTCGTGATATGGATCCTTCAATGACCTTTAAGCAGCTCATCAGTGTAAATACACACAGATTGCTCCAAATGGGATTGGTGGAAATGTGTTGCTTGAAACGTTTACTACATGTACTAAGTCTGCAGCTATGTCTCTCTCTCTCTCTCTCTATCTCTCTCTCTCTCTCTCTCTCTCTCTCTCTCTCTCTCTCTCTCTTTTCCTCTGTAAAGAGAATGT
>JBBPDB010000017.1:5910098-5922331 GCA_037974465.1 Brachypetersius altus | reverse complement strand
CTTTGTGTGTGTGTGTCATAGAGACACAGTGAGAAAAATGCTGCCATGTTAAACACAGAATAACTCTATAGACAAAACTGGCCTCTCACACACACACACACACACACACACACACACACACACACACTTACACACACACACACACTCATACACTTACACAAACACACTTACACATATGTGCGCACACACACACACTTGGATGCACACACAGATGCATGCACACACTTACAAATGCATGTGCACCTACACACACATATACTTACACAGATGTATACATACACACACATGCCCATACACAGATGCACACATACACTTATACAGATGCTCTCATACACACACATGCCCATACACAGATGTGCACACACACTGTTTACACCTCGTCTCAAAATCCGTTTCTTTGTTTCAGCCGAAGCGTTCTTTATTTCCTCCGCTCTCAATAAACCATCATGCCGAGCTAAACTCAAGGACGGAGAACGTCTCCCATCAGGTCAGACGCTGCTCGTGTGTCTAATGCGTCAAACCACCAATAGAAAAAAAAACATAATCAAATAACTTTTATTAAACATATATTTCAAAATATGCCCCATAAATGAATCCCAATTACACAAACACACATAATCCAATTTATCTTCCAATGATGTTATTTCACCCGGAGTCTGTACGATCCCAGGCCTTTCCTCACACCACCAGTAACCCCCCCACAAATTCTCTCCAGCGCTGGAGACAAGCCTCCCAGCCAGGATGCCAGCTGTTAGCCTGGCCTGCAATGTGTTTTAAGTGCTGCTGCAGGCTGGTAATGCGCTGTGCAGCCTGCCAGGCCGCAGGCCTCCTAAAGCAAATGGGGAATCAGTGGTTAAAAAGCAGGCCTTCATTTGGGATCGGGCCAGAACACAATCTACCGCGCAGAGCAGCGGCACTGCCTGAAGGCTACGGCCAAACATCATTCACGCCCCCTCCCTTACGCCCCTGAAAATCTTTTAGCTGAGGTTTATGTTGTGCCACCGTGTTCCGGTTCAACAACGACTCCTGAGACAACAAAAACCTGATGCTATTAAATAATAATAACCTTGTAGAACCCTGTGCCAAACAAAAGATTTACAGACAATTTCCATTTTTATTCATGCATCAGATAAAGTAAAGGGTTAACTGGAAAAACAATGGCACACAACTGCCATGAATAATTGTAACGTGTTAATTATTGCTGGGCAACTATTAACGCAACTTCAGTGATGAATTCAAAACTAGTGTATTGTGCACTTTTATGTTTAAAGTACTGCTGTATGAACAAAAGTGAAATAACATTTGGTTTAAACACTTTAAACTAATAAGGAGCTTTTTAACAGCAGCTTTTTAACACAGACACACAGTTACAGTTCAAATATTTCTGTAACATTAACATTTCTTAAACATTAATGTAATCAAATCTAATATTAAACCAAAGCTATTCACCACTGCAGGGTGTTCAGGTTTATCTAGTTTACTATAGATAAACAAGTTCCCCTCAGAGTCCAGAGTCCTGATCAGAACATAATAACAGGCTCCTTCAGAACAACAGCAGGTTCACATTTATAAACCTGTTCTCTTTATACCAGCAGAAACAGTCTGTGTTCAGTAGAGAGTTCCTGTTAGAATGAGGGGCAGAGGTCCAACATAAAAAACCCTTCAAAGTAATAAAATAACTGTGTTAATACACCATAGAATAATTGAGTAAATAGTGCATTAACGTAATAATGAGGCATTAACTTGCCCAGTCCCTACTTTTAATTAATTAATCTAACTACATATCAACCTTAAAACGTATAAAGTATATACAACTGCTTATTTATTTTAAACCTACTTAGAGCAGAGTGGCTGTTTCGCTTCTAAACATGCTGAGAATTAACCCGACGCACTCAAATCAGGTCTCTGTCCACTATTTTCCATTTAGCTATATCTTTGAAAAATAAGCCAATTCCCTCAACAAAACTGCATTCGTTTCGGCAATTTGTTTTGTCCCTCAAGTTTCCTGGACAAACTAGACTTGGATAGGAATAGCCAGTGATGAATCACGCCCATTAAGCCCGGATCCTGCACACCTTAAAGTAAAACACATAGCAAAAAGAAGGAGATCATTAGGAAAATGAGGAGAGACCTGAACTGTGTTTGTGAGAGGGAGAGATAAATGATGGCATCTCACTCCAGTCCATTATGGATTCTATTTATACAGCCTGCCTCTGAGGAGCAACGCCAGTCCACAGGCTCCAGTAGAATTAGGTTACCTGTGTTTGGGAAGACTCTTTTCAACAATAAATATAAACATATTAGAACAACGTGGTGAAGGTATTCAGCGCTTTCTTGTGAATGTCAAGCCATATGTTTGTAGAAAAGGGGACAACATTTTCCAACATCTGACAGAAAGTCCATAAAACCACCTTTAAAAACTACATTTGCTCACAGCTGTAAATTGTTTGCCCAGAGGAAACAAAGGCAGAGGAACGAAAAGACACCCTACCAGAGAGACTGGAATAAAGAACCCATTAGGTGCCACCACTCACGCATATAGTGTGTGATCAGGGCATTTTTAAATGTTTATCTATAGATTTTTGCATTACATCCCTCAACTGGGACAGGGTCTCAGGGTCTCACACCACAAGCTTACAAGCAGGAAATTAAGGGAAAAAGTGCACAGATTAAAAAAACTACTGAATTTTCCACTTACTTTTTCAAATTTCAAATAATGGAACCTTGTTTTCAGGGTAAATGAAGGGGTTTGGTGTGTTTTCAGGGGTAAATGAAGGGGTTTGGTGTATTTTTTGGGGTAAATGAAAGTGTTTGGTGTATTTTCAGTATAAATGAAGGGGTTTGGTGTATTCTCAGGGAAAATGAAGGAGTTTGGTGTATTTTCAGGGTAAATTAAAGTGTTTGGTGTATTTTCAGGGAAAATGAAGGGGTTTGGTGTATTTTCAGGGTAAATGAAGGGGTTTGGTGTTTTTTCAGTATAAATGAAGGGGTTTGGTGTATTTCCAGGGTAAATGAAGGGGTTTGGTGTATTTTCAGGGGAAATGAAGGGGTTTGGTGCATTTTCAGAGTAAATGAAGGGGTTTGGTGTATTTTCAGGAATAAATTAAGGGTTTTGGTGTGTTTTCATAGTAAATGAAGGGGTTTGGTGTATTTTCCGGCGGAGATGAAGGGGTTTGATGTATTTTCAGAGTAAATGAAGGGGTTTGGTGTATTTTCAGGAATAAATGAAGGGGTTTGGTGTATTTTCAGGGTAAATGAAGGGGTTTGGTGTATTTCCAGTGGTAAATGAAGGGTTTTGGTGTATTTTCAGGGTAAATGAAGGGGTTTGATGTATTTTCAGGGGTAAATGAAGGGTTTTGGTGTATTTTCAGGGTAAATGAAGTCAGGCTTAAGCACACATTCTGTTTCGTAGTGACACTGTCTCCACTTTTTCCTCCTGTCCTTCCAGGCCACACACTCTCCGAGTTCTTACATTCGCTCTCTTTCCGCAGGGATTTGACTGACAGCAGAGAATAGAGGGGTAAAAGGCGGAGAGGTGGACTGACACTCTCCCTGCTCTTCGCAGTCATGCCGGCCGGGCGGAGGCCGTGATCGCCCCCTCAGGAAAGCACATGAGTGGAGAAGCATAAAAGATTGCCCTCTGTATTTTTTCATTAGACTTTCCTTTTGTTACAGGATACATAAATCGGTGGTGGCACAATGCAATATGTATGGCGGTGCTCCACCTGCGGACACGAGGTAATGGTTGCCATGTCGCGGGAGTCAGGGATGATAAGTGAACCGGCGTGAATGTTAATGATAGTGATCATTCTGCGCTGCTACGCCTCTCCATCCTCCCTCTCAGGCCCCGCATGTCACCGTGAGGGTGGCAGGGTTCAAGGGAGCAAAATGAAAACAAACGCAAAGGCAAAGACAGGCTGAAAAAAGGGATGAGGACTGGCCTGGATGGGAAGAGCAGCAGCGACTGCATGCTAATGGGAACAGCTATCTTACTACAGTCACAATGCCACAGATGCTTGTATGATGAGTGAAACTTTTTTACAGCTATTTCAAAAAAGAATTTTTTATCTTTTTAAGCACATGTACTGCTCTGGAAAAAAAATCAGAGCCCACTGCAGTTTATTTCTAATTCAGCATCTCTCTGAGTGTGAACCCATTCCAGTGTCTATTAAATTCCTACACAGTATAACAGTATAAAACAATATGAGACAAATTACTGTAGCAGCCTATTCTTAAAGGTTTGTTCAAACAGTATATGGACCATATAACCAGTATAACAGTATAACAGTATACACAGTATAACAGTATACACAGTATGAACAGTCTCACCAAATATAAATAGCGGGTCTGGATTAAGGGTTTCTGTGCGAATTTCAGTCCACGTATGTTTGATAATGTGGCTGTGCATGAGAGTCACTGTCCTGATCTACCACAAAGTAAGCTCAACTTGGTCCAGATTAAGTACTCTCTAAACCCTCTGGTCCTCTTGTGGGGCTTTTGTGTCCAGTTCACTCACATTTTATGTGTGTTAATGCATATGAAATTAAACTTCCCAAGGGTCTGGAGTTTTTTCAGATCTTTTAATTTTTGATTCATTAAATATATCAGTAATATACTCCATACATCCAAGTGTAACACTTGTCTTGTTCGTGGGCACTTTGGTCAATTGAAACCCATGAAAACTAAATTTTTTAAATTGCTTGTTGTTTACACAGTTAAAATCATACAATTTAGGTTCAAATGCTTTCATTCTAAACTCAACACTTATGTCATTTATCCATTTTTGGCCATTTTTGAGAAAATTGCCATTTTTGAGGTTGTTTACTAACAAGTGCTTTGTGCAAACAAACTGGTATTTAATTGATTAAAAAATAAATATTTGATACTTATGACAAGAACTAATGTTAGTTAAAAACATTAAGTAGTAAAAATAGCAAAAAAGTATATATAAATATGTGACCATTATATAAAATATTATCCAAAATTGCTCATTTGGCCAAAAATGGTTAAATAACATAATCTGGTAGAAATGACTAAAACTACATTTATCAAGTGTTGAGTTTAGAATGAAAGCATTTTAACATAAATTGTATGATTTAACAGTATAAATAACAAGAAATTAAAAAATGTAGTTTTCACGGGTTTTTAATTGCCATGAACAAACTGAACTGATCGTAAAAACGAAGAGGTCCAGAGGGTTCAATTTAAACTCTCTTGAAAATAAATATTGCAAATATGTCTATATCTGCTTCAATTTAAACGTGATTTCTTTTGTGATCAGCAAAGAGATACAAAAGAGATATTTTTCTCACAATTGAAATAGAATGACTCAGTGCTTAATGGTGGAAAATGTATATTGTGGTATGTGTGTATAGATTTATATATGTATATTGTACATTGTATATTGTATATATACTTATATTGCTTTGCATATCTTGCATCTAGGATTGGTCACCATGTTAATGACCTAAGTAACATTTTCTTTCTGAACATGGATCCAAAAAATATGATAATTTTGTAGTGAATACAATAATGTTTCCTGTAATGTTACATTGTATTTTCTTAGTAATTTGCTCATGTGACAGTCCTGTGCAACATCACAGGTTTTAAATAGCTAATAGAATGCAAGGAAGCTGTAAATAAAAATGGAGACATTTTAGACGTTTCGGAACATGTTCCCAGACTGAAGAAAGTAGTTGAAGATTCTAAAATTATAAGACTATAAAACTGAGCTATAAAAAAGTCATATCCAGAATTCATTGGATTTCAATGACCTCACAAAAAGGAATGTACCTAAAATATGATGAGAAATCACACAATTTCCAGTCATGTTATAATTCTACACTCACAGTGGTTTCTCTATGTTGCTGGCTGTCTTGTGCAGTAAGAATAAGAATAAGATTCCAGTGCACCATCATATACTCACGTGTAATAATGTAGATATTTATGGTGCAATATTTTCATTTTGTAGTCTAGGATTCACAGCCCATTCACATTGCTGTTACACCACTATAATGTCTATTTATTGTCTATTTATTGTAGTATTCTGTTGTCCCTGGAACTGTAACTGCCTCCTGTGCAGTGATCAGACCTGCAGTGCAATACTCATCACTCCAGAAGGGTTAGATAATGTTCACACTTGCTTTATCTGTTGTTCTCTGTTTGTAACCTGTGCTCTGTTGAATGTTGAGAAACGTTGTCTCTTCTTACTCTGTACATGTTCACAGCTGCTGAGGCCATGATTATGTGAAGTTGGTACCAGTTTTGAACATTTAACACACGCACACCCTTAACAAAAAGTGGTTTATTCAAGTGAACAACGAGTATACAGAAATCCCTCACTTTTTGTGGGGTTTATGTTCCAAGAGCACCAGCGTATAGTGGAGAAACCATGTTGTTGTGTTTTGGTATTATAATGACTAAAAATGCCTATTTTTTATAGTGTAAACCCTAAATATGCTCCCAAATCTGCTCCCAGAACACTTTAATTTCCTTTTAATCTAATTTAATTCATTACTCTTAAAGAAAATGTAAAGGTAAATAAATAATCAGAATCAGAAAAACTTTATTGCTTAAAAAATCATTAGCATTAGCTGTTAGCATTAGCAGCGTGCGGCGAGCAAAAACACCCACATGTTAACTCTCTCTACCCACATGTTTACACAGGGCACAGCTTACTAATACTAAATAAACTGAGATAACTGTGGAAAACTGGGCGGTAGTTAAAATAATAAAATACAAGACATGGAGCTGTCATGCTACATGCTGCAGCAGCTTCTTTTTCTTCTTCTTCTTTTTATGGTGGTTTGAGTGTATACAGTGGACTGGTGGAGGTAATACAGTTTGGTTCTCAGAAAAAATCTGTGTTAGACTGAATTCGCGAATGCTGATCTGTATAAAAATACTGTACATATTTTATACTAAAACTGAGGCAGTATACTTGAAGTTTACTTTTTTATATATTATATTTTATATATATAATGTTCCAATTTAGTCCAAATAAGTATTAAATTAGTACTTTCTAGTACACTACAAGTACACGGTCTGTATACTCGCTATACTCATACTCAAACATACTTAATAAAATGAAAGTATACTACTTTTTGCTAAGGGCACACACACACACACACACACACACACACATATATATATATATATACTGTGTGTGTGTGTGTGTATATATATATATATATATATACTGGGGGCATTTTGCTGGTATGGTTTGAGGCACAGCAAACAAATACTGATCGCTTTCATCTTGAAAATGAAACATTTTTATCTTGTTGGGGCTCTTCTGTGTTGACGACGCCCTCATCTTCTGGGGCAAATTGTGTATGAAAATAAGTTACATTTCTATAGCAATGTAGGAAACAATTTCAAACATGCCACTACAGATCCTTACAAATGATTAGACACACACACACACACACACACACACACACACACACACACACACACTCCATTCCTAAGCACTCTCCTTGTCTAACTTTGCCAGAGTCCTTGGAAGTTGCCAAATGCAGTCATGCCTGCTTAGCTTTCTGGACTGATTGTGCTAGAGAGGGAAATAAGACACAGATGTATACAAACACAGGGTGGTGCCAGTGGAGAGACAGTTAATGGCTTCATCTCCACCCTCTCAGCCTCTGCACAGGTGGGGTTTAATCATGTTCCTCTTTCGGCAGTTCAAAGTTGAGCCTCTACCAGTCGTGACAGCTGAAATGAGGCTGGGCACCTGCCTCCATCCTCACAAAAGCACCTCCAACCTCAACACCAGCCCACACCAACAGTGCTGTCAGTTCGACCCAACTGTGCTGTTTGCCAGCCTCAGTGAGTACCAGTTTGCATTGGCATGAGCAGGCAAGGGGAAAAATCTTCCACAGAAGGATCCTCTCTCTCTCTCTCTCTCTCTCTCTCTCTCTCTCTCTCTCCCCTACTTCACACCCACACGCCCTGCTGTAGATGGAGTTACAAACCAGACCTTTCATTGTCTGTCTGGACTGCTTTCATGAGACTGGCTCTCAGTTGCGAGCCAGAAATGAGGAGGAAAAGAACTAGACATTTTAACTGAACAATCCAAGGCTCGCTGCTATCATCTCACATCCTGTCAAACAAATTCATCGAGAGTACGGACTATGAGAGGGTCATTTTATTACAGGTGGAACTGAGAGGTGAAAAAGCAGATCAACAGAAGTCTTGACAACCACAGAATCCAGCAACCGAAAAGACAGAAAAGACGGAAAATAAAACACATCACTTTTCCCACATGCCAAATCCCACATGCCTCTTGCCCAAAATAAAAAAAGCACTAGTTCTTAGAAACCAACTTCCTTTTCCATATAAATATTGAGTCCATTACTATGTTACAACACAAGCAGTTTGGATTTATCACTGAAGCACTGAAAGGAAAATTCTTCTACCGGTATTTCAGCTGTTAACCTGCTATGATGATCCCAGACTCATTCAGAGTGTAAAATGGTGCATGTTTTGTTAGAATTGTTCACAGCTGTGGTGATATAAACCAAACGTCTGAAGCAATAAAAGCGTCTAAAAATGTTCACAGAAAGTTGCATGAAAGTATATTGCGTGATGACTAAGACATCACTTATAGAGATGGTTTTACTATTTGATTTTCAACTGAAATGTATATTTTTAATTCATTGTTTAATATATGCAGGGCAGTTGGGGAAACATAAGCTTTATTAACACTATTTACCACTAACACTACATATAAAACCTCAGAAAACACATTTAGTTTCACATCAAAAGACTCATTAATTTCTCATTTAGTTTCCTATTTGAAATTCATAGGAAATTAAAACATAAAGCAAAGATTTTGAACCATATTCATAGACCATATTCTCATCTAGTGTAGGAGCGACTCCTAAAGATACAAGAAATACAACTTCTATACAGTTGCTGGATATAAAAAAATGAATTTCCTGTTTGGGTTGAAGATCAGTGATATGACACCATGCAGACATCGTGAGAGAGCAGCGACAGCAGAGTGAGAGATGCAATGTGTTTGTGTTTGTTTGTGTAACTGTGTTTGGACAAGAAGTGGTAAGTCTCATTACACCATATTTGCATGACACTGAGTTGGAAAGATGAAGGAAAAGAAACTCATTTGCCAGATAGCACCCCTCGCCAAAAAGGAAACTCTGAGACTACATCAGAATTATGAAACTGGAACAGTGAGCCAATGCACAGGTTTTAATTTAGCTAGACAGACATCTGGGTTCATTTTGATCTTGAACTGTGTATTTTAGCACAGATGTGTGCGGAAGAGTTTTAGCTATAATCACCTAAAGACCATATTATAATAATCTGAGGCAAAGGGCAATTACAGTAATACCCCACTTTTCACGGGGGGTTACATTCCAAGAGCACCCGCATTTTGTGAAAAACCGCATTGTTGTGTTTTGGTCAAATAAAAGCCTAAAAGTTTTATAGTGTATAGTGTAAACCCTAAATATGCAACCAGAGCACATTTTAATGCATGACCCTAAAAGAAAACGTAAAGGCAAATAAATAATCAGAATCAGAAAACTTTATTGCTTCAAAAAACATTAGCATTAATGGTTAGCATTAGCATTAATGCTTTGTTTGCATTAGAAAAAGAAAGGTTGAAATAACTCTCTCTACCCACATGATTAGACAGGGCTGAGCTTACTAATACTAAATGAACTGAGATAATTGTTGAAAATGTGGGGGGGGGGCACTAAAATACGAGGGCAAGACATGGAGCAGTCATGCTACATGCTGCAGCAGCTTCTTCTTCTTTTTCTTTTTATGGCAGTTCACAACTTTTCAGTGTACTTCCACCACCGCTGGCCAAAATTACTGGATATATAACAGATAAGGTCTATCGCATTAATGCTAAACTAAACTTTGAGCAAAATGCTGTAAAGAGACACGTTCAGTCAGTCAACAGATGAGCAGCAAGACTGTGTCTGGAATTGCTCCCTATGCCCAACATAAATAAAGTAAATTGACTGCTTTGTCATATGTGAACACATCACAGCACACAGTGTAAACAACACAGAATTTTTGTGCAAGGGTACCTCAGTGGTGCCACTAGCAGTCTTGGGATTCGAACCCACGACCGCAGGGTGAACTATCTATACACTAGGACATGAGCTGCCTTGTGCAGTATATAGGAATTAAAATGCCGCTTATGGTGAAGTAAAGTGCTTCTAGACAAACATATTTTTGCAGCCAGAGAGAGGGCATAACTTGTTCTTGCACTGTTACACTTTAATGTCCCGTTTCAATATTGTAGCACTTACCGGACATAAATTTGGACTGACATTTTTCTCTCTCAGCTGTGGCACATTAATTCAGCTGTTATCACTTGAAGTACTATAATACTTACTGGACATATATTTGCGCTGTCTGTTTTTACTTAGCATTTACAGCATATAGCAGACTTTTCACTTAACTACTGTAACACTCAGTTACTGTTATACAATGTACATTTGCATATTGTATTCTCCAGTTGTTGTCTGTACACTTTATGTATTTATGTTTAATTTTAAACTACTAACATTTGAACTTCTGGTTTAAACTCTATTTCTTTATCATATTATCTGTATAGTGTTACAAATTAAATTGAATCTAATCTAATTAAAAGACTGTATTTGATTGGTATTGGTATTTGCTGGTACTCAAGGTATATTATATCTGAAATGAAAAAGTGGTAATTGATCCACCCCTAATACAAACAGAAAGTGATGCTTGAATAAACACTTAAGAGATAATGCTGCCAATTTATACTTTGCGCTTCTCCGGAAGAAAAAAAGAGAGATGGACAGCCTGCTGTGTCCCCAGAAAGCAACCAGAGTCTGTATCTTGCCTTGTAGTCCTGATTAAGGTTTGGATCTGTTCTTCTGAGAAAACTTCTCCATCAGTGACTAAACAAACCTTTCTGACAAATAAAATCATCTATATTACTAGCAGCAGAGAAGGATGAACTTATATGCAGCACTCTGAGCCCAGCACCCTCCATACTGATATTCACATTGCTGAATCCTTTGTGGGTCTGTGATTTGACAAATACACACCTACGTTAGACCGGTGCTACTATTGTGATTCTTCAGAGGCTAGTGAAAATTAGCATTGTATATAACAATAGAAATAAAATTAAAGATAAAAAACTGGAAAAACTAAATTGCATTTGATTCCAAAAGATTTCAAAAAGATTTCAGAAAGAATAAAGAATAAAGAAATCAATGTAAACCTTTGAAAAACAATTATTTCAGAGGACTATTTGCCAAAGGAACTGTGGCTTCCTATTATCTATAAGTCTGGATATCGCTGAATGCTTGAACCCGACAAAAGGGTGACAGGGACTATGTTAAGCTGTGGGCTGGCATGGTTGGAGTGTATTTATTGTCTTAGAGAGAAGGATCATGGTAAATCAATATAAAGCTTTACCCAGTGGTGGGGCTATATATATATCTATCCCCCACTTTAAACATTTTTATTGTGATAGAAGTGACAATGTTCTTATTGACACTTCACAAGGGGTCACTCGTTTGATGAGCTGCAAGCTGTCTGACCTGCTCACGTACAAAGAGACATTGTTTGTCTCTCAAGTTGAACATTTAATTCCAAACAACCCCCTTCAACTCTTTTTTGAGTTCAAACTGAAATTTGAACTTCAAAGCTTTCCTATATTCTCAAATCACTTGTAGAACAATCAAATAAAGCTTTGAAATGTGAAATGTGACATACCTGAAGCATGGTGATAAAACACCACACCGAACTACTTCATATTGCATTCAGACATTCTGCTTTGCTATGTCTTTATAATGACTATCCCTACATTTCCAACAGAGATCAAAGTTGTTTGATACGTTTCTCACATTTTTTTGTGATTCTAGCAAAATCTCATGCCTGTCTTGACAAGAACAAAAGAAGTTTTGAGCCAAAATCAAGCTACGTATGAATACTTATGCACTGCCACACCCGAGATTCTTCACAGCAATGTTTTCTACCAAGCTGCCCTCACAGTGGTGTCCTTTCTGACCAAAAATCTAAGAGAATGAGTGCAACTGTGTCAGTATGCTGGAGCCAAAAAGTGCTGATTTGCAGACGCCATTAGGTACAAAATAAACAAGAAAAATACTTGAAAATTCAGAAATGTTCACTATTTACTGTAGTAAGTCAAAATATGTAACAACATTAATTCAAAATGAATTAGGTGAATTATAATGAATGAATATATATACATA
>JBBPDB010000017.1:5848907-5852289 GCA_037974465.1 Brachypetersius altus | reverse complement strand
GAGAGAGAGAGGGAGAGAGAGAGAGAGAGAGAGAGAGAGAGAGAGAGAAAGAGAGAGAGAGAGAGAGAGAGAATTCTTTCCAGTATAAACCAGTGCACTGGGAGGAGAGAAAGAGTTCCAGTATAAACCAGTGCACTGGGAGGAGAGAGAGAGAGAGAGAGAGTTCCAGTATAAACCAGTGCGGCTCCATTTTTCGCGGGAACGGCGCTGTATCTCCTCGCAGTCTGCTGCCATGGCAACTGCAGTGGAGCCCTGTGCAGCCTGTCTGCTCGAGAAGGAGGCGTCACCCGTGACATCGGCCAATCAGAAGTTGTTCTCCTGCAGCACGGCGCTGAGCCCGGTGGGCGGGCCTTCTCGCTCTGTGGAAGCCAGGCGTTGGAGGACCGTGTAGTCACTCAAACGAGTTGTGCGTGCTGATTGGCCAAGAGCGTTTCAGCTCCAATATTATAAACATGTCCTCCTCGCCTCCCCTGCAAGCCAGGCTTGGTAGAGGCGACCACACCGCGCCGTGGTGTGGAGAACCGAGGAGCGAGACACATCCATAATCAGTTTAGTATCAGGCAACATTAAACTTATGGTATGTCTTTTTGCGTGTTTTATTGCGTTCCGCGCGTGTAATGTGACGCACCTCGCTGCACGGGTGCGCTTTAGAGGCAAGCGCAAAGTCGGACCCGCTTCTCTTTCCATCACTCCCATCACAGCAACCATTAGAACCGGGCTGGCGGTCTCTTTTCGGGGCTGAGACGAGACCCCGCCTCTGCGGGGCGGAGCGTGCATTTTAATCAACATTTTTGCAGCGATTTTTTTGTTTTGTCCTCCTCAGCTTCAGCTCTGACGCGTCCCTGAGTGGCATTGGCACCCTGTCAATCCCTCACTGGCACTGCCATCAAACTCCATAAAGCACACACCAGCCACCAGCCTCATCAATCCAGCACGCACGCACGCACGCAGGCGCGCTTTTACGCACCGGGCGATTATTATTATTTTTTTTTCTGCGCGTTTCTCACTTTTCCCCACATCCGACCTGAGAAAAGTTTTTTTAAATATATATTTATATATATACATTTTATACACATATATAATTTTTTATTCTCACATTTACGCTGCACTGGCTGGTGACAAGCATTTGGTTTATTACTAGCTCACGTGTTTTTTTGGAGAAGCTCAATATTTTCTTAACATTTCTTTCCATTTTTTTCTAATCGCTCATTTATCGCGCCGTTATTGTTTATTGTTTTTTGGTGTTTTAACATATATTTTCCCGCTCAGATTTTTGCAGTGAGGATTTGGGGTTTTTGAAGAAGTGCCAAAGAAGAAAAAATATACATAAGGGAGGCTGCAAAATACATGCAGAAAAAAACAAAAAGAAAAAGAGAAAGAAAAATCCGAGGCATCTCCGAGGAGCTCCGGCGGGTTTTTGGAGAGAGGAGAAAGTCAGCCTGGCATGAAGCCTCGCCTCGCTGCTGAAGTTGAGATCAGAAAGGCTGAGGTTCCTCTGAAGGACGTACTCCTGCAGGACCAGGGTTCTGTTGTTGTGGAGAGAAAGTGAAGCCCGTGCTTGAACTGTGGTGTCGGACTGGTGGTCGCGGTTCGTGCCGTTCGCTTTTTTTTTTTTTTACCTTCATAAGCTTCGAAGACGAACCCTGCTGCAGATGCTCCTCATATAGTCTCCTAGTGGGTTTTTTGTTGCATATGCTCGTTTCTTCAGCCTCCAGAGTGAGAGAGTGAGAAGACCGTGGGCTGGTGGAGGGGAGTATGGACGCGGAGCAGGCTCGGATCATGCAGACCCTCGGTGGGGTGAACCTGGCAGCTCACTCCGTGCCGGGCGGCATGGCTCTGCCTCCCCACGGACACGACGGGACGGACGGGGACGGCAGGAAACAGGACATCGGAGACATCCTGCACCAGATTATGACCATCACAGACCAGAGTCTGGACGAGGCGCAGGCAAAGTTGGTGGATTTCTTTAAATCTTTGAGAGATTACACTGTAGATAACCCCCTGTTCTTTAGTGCAGAGGCTTTACTCCCCTGACCAGAGAAAATTTTAGATTATTAAATTATAAATATCATAACAAAACACCAGCCCGACTCTCCTGTCTCCTCGGACACCTCTCTGCGCCATTTATACAAGATCCTGAATTTAATTAAAACATATATTTTTTTCTCCTGAAATGATGACCATCTACAAGTCTCTTGAAATGTTTAATTTTAAAAAATAATATAAGTAAAAAGTAGCAGTAATTATTTTCTAAAACACTTGTGGGCACTTCATGGAAAGTTTCAGCATCACTGTCCTGGAGACCAGAGAGGCCTCAGCATTTTAGTCAAATCCTGTCACTCATAACACTTCTGATGATGGAGAGATACAGGATATTACTAATCATTTTTACTAAAATTATTAGTACTATTAGTAGTAGTAGAAGAAGTAGTAATAGTAGTAGTGTCCGTGTTATTAGTATTAATATTGCCATTGTTATTATTATTATTGTTATTATCATTATTAATAAGTATAATAAAAACAGCAATAATAATAACAATGATAATAAATGCTAGTCTTTTCAGTCTCTTTGGAGTTAATTTCAGACAAGCACTTATGCTTTAAAAAAGAATTACAAAAAAGAGTCTTCACTGTTGTGATGTAAAATGAAAATATTAAAACAACAACATCAAAACAAAACTATTTATCATTTTAAGTGACTATATACCAATCTTGTGTCTTGTTCCGAACTGAAACAGGAAGCACGGACTGAACTGCCACCGGATGAAGCCCGCCCTGTTCAGCGTGCTCTGCGAGATCAAAGAGAAAACAGGTGAGCGTGCATTCTGGAAAACAAACAAACAAACAAACAAACCAACACACGCCCTATCCCCCCGAGATCCTGGAGACGGGGGGGGGGCGCTCCTGGGGGATGAACCACACACACGGCCGGCTGTACCAGCCCCCTTTGGTCCGTGTCTCGGTCCGGTTCCGTTCAGCACGGCGGGGGCGAGAATCTGCTGGTGCTGCTGGTGGCGGGAGAAGCCGCATGTTTACACCGCATCAGTCCCGCTTGGACCTGAAAGAACGATTAAAAAATTGCTGGGCTAGAATAGAGCGTCAGCGTGTTCCGTGCGTGCGTGTGTGTGTGTGTGTGTGTGTGTTTGTGTGTATGTGTGTGTGTGGTGTGTATGTTCCGACCGGTGCTGGTGTTTCTTGTCTGGTCGCTTCATCAGAACCAGCCCTGCCTCCGCTGCAGGTTCTGAATGTGGTTCGGAGTGCAGTAAAACCCACTGTGTCTGTTGTCAGATTACAGGTACAGGTTATAGGATAATTGGTGGCTTAAAATGATGTCCAGTGTGTTGTCATGCAGCACGAGCGTGTCATTTATTTCTGAAAATAC
>JBBPDB010000017.1:5841407-5843907 GCA_037974465.1 Brachypetersius altus | reverse complement strand
TTAACCACATGTGAGGCTAAAAGCATTACCTTGAATAAATGGAATGCGGCGACGGAGAGAGTCAGCGTTTCTTAAACCCTCGGGGAACATTTATTCTGAGGCTACTCGAAACAGCAGCGCGGGCCAGCGGAACCGCCCCGGAGTCGGTTCCACATCTGCTCATCATAGATATTGTTATTGTCAATCTGATGATTTATATATGAGTACATGCAAATAATCAGATCACATAGTCAGATATAGGTAAACACACACTTAGATATAGATATATGTAAAATCATTTCTATACACACACACACACACACGCATATATATATGTGCATGACTGCGTATGCATGTGTGTGTGTATATATATATATGTATACACACATACATATGCACATATGCACACGCAGTCATGCACATTTATATACATTTATATATATATATATGTGTGTGTGTGTGTGTGTGTGTGTGTGTGTGTGTGTGTAACACATGTATATATGTGCCTGATATTCTGTTCTGATTGTGGTTCTGGACCCGGGCACCAGTGTTCTGGAGTTTTATGCGGCTGTGTCGAAAAATGCTCCCATAGAGTCTGTTGATTCATGCTACCCTGCTGAAAAAAGTGAATGCAGCTTATAATCAGTTTATTACAGTGACAATGATGGGAAATCGGCAAATAATATGCATAATCAGAGAAAATTATATTTCATTTAATATATTTTCTTAATATATTGTGTATCGATTCATGCTGCCTTGTGGAAAAATGCTATTTTCAAGCTTATTCAGTTTATACAGTCAGTTTATTATTGAAAATGTTCAGAAGCAGCCAAATAATAGGCTCTACATCTCTTTTTTTTGGAGGGGGTGTGGGCTGATAAAACCTGAACACCCTGCAGTGGTGAATAGCTTTGGTTTAATATTAGATTTGATTACATTAATGTTTAAGGTGAGATTTACAGAAATATTTGAACTGTAACTGTGTGACTGTGTTAAAGTGAACACTGCTGTTAAAAAGCTCCTTATTAGTTTAAAGTGTTTAAACCAAATGTTATTGCACTTTTGTTTATACAGCAGTACTGTAAACATAAAAGTGCACAATACACTACTTTTGAATTCATTATTGAATTGTGCCTATAATAACACAATTAATCGCAGAAAACCATGTGACTAATCAAACAATTATCAATGCCCAGCATTTATATTTAAATATAATGCTTTTTTTATTACCCTGTATTTATTTATCATTATTTATTGAAAGTGACTTGCTTGGTAATTGATTGTTTGGCACAATAAAAAGGTTTGGTTAACCATGACGCAGTGAAATATGAGCTTCAGGTGCTAATCCATGTTTCTCCAGTCCGGGAGACGTGCTGAACTTCATGGTAGACGCTCCGAGTCCAAGACGAGGGAAGGAGAGTAAATATTCGCGAGCACTGCCATCCTCACTTGCCTTTCATTACAATAGTGCAGATCCAGCCCCCCCCCCCCCAACAAACGCCGGGTAAATATATGCGGCCCACAATAGAAAGTCATTCAGCCAAGTAGACAATTGACTTTGGGCTGCTTTTTGTTCGCGTCTGCCCCAGTGATGCATCTGCACTGACAAGATAGTGCGAGGCAGAATGGCTCTCTCTCAGCATGGCTCCCTCTCTCTCTCTCTCTCTCTCTCTCTCTCCCTCTCTCTCCCTCTCTGTCTCTCGCTCAGTGTCTCTCTCCCTCTCTCTATCTCTCGCTCTCAGTCTCTCTCTCTCTCTCTCTCTCTCTATCTCTCTCACTCTCTCTCCCTCTCTCTTCTCAGTCTCTCTCTCTATCTCTCTTTCTCTCGCTCTCAGTCTCTCTCTCTCTCTCTCTCTCTCACTCTCTCTCTCCCTCTCTCTCTCAGTCTCTCTCTCTCTCTATCTCTCTCTCTCTCTCTCTCTTTCTCTCGCTCTCCTCATTTGCTGGACGAGTGAGGGATTGGGGAAGAAGGGACTGACTATCTTCTCCACTGCTCCCCAAATCCCTTCACCTTCCACCAGCTGAGGGTGGCAATAAAGAGGGGAAGTGTAAAAGAAAATGAGAGAGAGAGGAGAGAAAGGAAGGAAAGGATGAACGCCAGACTCATGGGAGGAAAAAATCAAAGATCTGTAATCACAGACTTTCACACATTCATTGTATTTATCTTTCTTTTTTTCATACCTGATCATAATAACACACATGTTTTTATATGAGCTTAATCCACATATTCTCACGGTTTACTCCTGAGTTCCACACACATACACAGCTACAGTTCTGCAGCCACTGGCCTGTGTGTGATAACCGGCACAGTAATGAGCATCTTTTAACAGATTGTAGTGGGTTCGATATGAAATACAGCTCCAGAAAAAAGTCCACTGAGTTTATTTTTCAATCAGTGTCTCTCTGAGTGTGAACCCATTCCAGTCCAGTGTCTGTTAAATTCATCCACAAGCACCTCATTCTGCTTTATGAGGGACTGATTAGTGATCAGCTGAATCACATCTTATTTAATGAGGAAAAG
>JBBPDB010000017.1:5775154-5794155 GCA_037974465.1 Brachypetersius altus | reverse complement strand
CTCTCTCTCTCTCTCTCTCTCTCTCTCTCTCTCTCTCTCTTTCTCACACATGCATTCCTTTTCATTGTGGGAGAACCAAACTTGGTCTTACAACTGTGTCTTCCCAGTCTGAACATAATAACACTGTTGTGTTTCTTGTCCCTGGGAAAGCAACTATCATGCCCAGAACTGCAACCACAGAGACACACATAGTACAATGAAGGAGGCAAACAATAGCATTAACTAACCCAACTTACAGCTTTGCTCTTTCATTAAATAAATAATATCCTGTGAGCTCTCCTGCTTTATTCCACTTCAGCAGCAGATTGAGAGTTGCTATATTGAGATGTATGGTCGGAGTTTGCTTGCTGTGACGAACAACTAGGTTTTCTGCATCTTGCAAGTTTATGAAGCCAATTTTTGCAGTTTTTTTGTGGCTTCTCAAGCTGAAGAGGCGTTGCATGCCCTCATTAGGAGTACTGTTCCAGAAGGGTTTCGTTATAAATTACAAATTGTAAGTGGGGGACGTGTGATAGATGTGTCAGCTCTGGTTTATGTGCTTCACCGGTTCCCCTGGTAGACATGGACCACACAACTGGATCTCCAAGCATCTGTAATGTGTGTGAATAAAGGAAAGCTTGAATTTGAGCCGCTGTGCACTGTCAAAAACGGTCATTAGCTTTTCGTTCACAATTTCACATACTTAGATTTCATATAGTTTACATGATACTTTGTGTGATCGTGGCTGGTATGGAATAAGAGATGGGCGGTCCCTTCACTGTAGCCTCCCCTGATGTGGGGTATATGCAAAGTACTATTTGTGCAATAGCTTGGCAATACTTTCACCAAAAAGTATGAAATTTGAATGGCAAATTGGCCTGTAGAAGACATATGACCCCAACTCATTATGACTCATTTGTGTGATCGTGCTACCTAGTGAATGCAAAAGTTTAGCAGTTCACTAAATGTTTTGTGACATAAGGCACATTTTTCTTACTATACAGGAACCGTGCATTTCTTTTGGGGTGACCGGCCATAAACTGGGGCCCCAAAACCGCATCCATGGAGTCGAACCAGTGGAGCAGCTTTTGTTATTGTGGTCTTTTATTAATTATAGTCTTATTTGAGCTTATAATTTCTTCTCTGTTTTCAGCCATAAGTGATGTCTTGGTTCACCTTCATGAGTCTCACAGTGTTAAAGATACTACTGAAAACTACTGAACTTTATCTTCAGGCCAAACAGACAGTGGTGCTTGTGTTTTTCAACTTCCCAGTTGTTAGTTCGTGTGTCCATTATTGTTTTTTGTGTGTAGAGTAAGAAAGCTGTGATCTTTTTTTTCCATGTCGTCATGACAACATTTTGACCAATCAGAAAGCAGTGACACAGTCAGCTTGGCTGCAGCCCACTTTTGGCCCTGCCATCAATCAGGGCCGTGACAGCTTGTTTGCAGGTTGCTTTATTTGTAATGGAAAAACAACATGGTTCCACCAGTAGAGGTTCAGAGTTTGCCAATTTGACATGCTGTATCACTACCACGGATGAACGCTAAATTTCATGAAATTCTGTCCAAAGTGATTGCTGCAGCTTACGCATTTCAGTATCATAAGAACTGCTTGAAAGTTTGAAATTTGGTGTGTTTTCATTTGGCTACATTTACTTACATCTCCTAAAGTTCCTTTTGTTTGCTCAACCATATGGTCTGTTTCAATTAAATTTCGCAGGGTCATTCATAATGGCACGTAAAATAGTCGTAAAATGTCATTGTAACAAAATTGTTCTCCACGATTCGGTTCTTCTTGTTACCTATCACAAAGCCTTAGACTTATTGGTACACAGACACTCTGATGTACGTTGAAGCCCAAGTTGTTGAAAGTCCGTGTGAATGTTCATGTGAATGCACTTCTGTTCCCTAATTTAGCAGTCTGATGGAAAACCAACTACTGTTTATTAAGCAAAATGCTGATGAGTCACCAGTAGCTGGGAGTTTTCTCTGGGAACCAGGACGGCACTGAGAGCAATACATTTTCTCTGGACTGCAAAACAAATGAATCCATTTGAGACATTCACCACATCCCATCTTTAACAGGGCTAAGACCAATGGTTAATTTATCAATAAATGTTGACGACGGCAACGAAATCAGTGTCTATGGGAAAATGTCAACATTTCATATTAGTCATATTAAACACCAAATTACAGTCTATTTGAATGCAATATCATGGCAGGTGTCTCAATACTTTTGTCCATATAGTGTTCTTGTCTTACAGAAGAGATTGTGTAATCTGCAGAACTTGGAACTCCCTCAGTAGCCCTGTTCCAGCTGATCTTACGTTAATATAACAATGAAGAATGCACACACAACTTTACACTGTGTTGTAATTGGGTGTGAAACCTCTTGCATAAATCTGACATGTATATTTGGAATATCTGTGGTAAACTGGGGAAATTACACAAATACTTTAAATGTACAAATTGGACAGGCAGCTGTTTTGCAGTGCAGAACATCTACTGCCAAAATAAGTCCAGTTTGAGTAACGGTCCAGTCACAAAACCCTGCAGCACACTGTACTGTAAATAGGGCTGAGCAATATGAGGATGGATATCATTTTCATGAAAAATAATGTCACAGTATATTTTCATAAATTATTCAAATGCTCCAGAATAAAATGTCACTGTCTGCCCCCTGCTTCACTTGGTGGAAGGGTAAATTACAGGAAAAAATTTCACATTGTTCACACGGTGTGTTCACTAATGACAAATGCTCACTTTTAAATTAAAACATACTTGGTTTGCCCTAGAACTAAATGCAGAGAAAGTGGGGCTGCTCATAGGCTCTGACAATGGCAAAAGGGCAGTGAGGTGCATTGTCAGGCATGCAGTTCCGCACTGTGGCCTTAAACTCAGGGCACAGTCATCTAGTGCTGGGAAGTAGTTTTATAAATGATGTAAAATGATCCAAAAATGCTATTTAATTTTGCATTAATAGGTTTACTTTAACTTTTTGCAAAAAATATTCTTTTGGAGTACTGTTACTTTATGCTAGGAACAAATCATACAAACATGCAAAGTTGATTGGTTCTGCTTTCCTCTGTAAAAAAATTACCCTTCAGAAATCAATCAAACAGAAAATGCTTTTTCTGGAAGGAAATTGACTATTTCTTTTTGATGCAATGCAATCAGCAGGCACTGTGTTTAACTGGCCTGTGAGGTGCACAAAATGGACATAAAATAACCAATAACCAACTTCTTACTGTATTTATCAGTACTGCTAAAACTGATCGAGTTATACCAATACTGGTAAAAGGGTAAAGATGATGTATTTCTCAGCACTATACTCAAATGGAGAGTGATCTCACTCCAAGGAATCAAATGGAGGGGAAGCGATAAGAAGCAGCAACTAAGCAATGGCGTGGCTGAGCTAGCCACTTACTCTGCGGTCAGTAGCAGAAACTAAGAATGCTGGACTTTGATCAGACGAAGATGTACTTCAGTGAAAAGAATTTAACGACTGGCAGAGAATATCAGAATTCCTGCTTGAATAATTTAGAGCCAGTTATAATGTCTGGAAATTGTTCAATTTCCTGTAAAAATTGCCATGCAAGGCAATTTTTTAAATAATTTGAATACATTGCGAATGACTCTCGTTTGCAATTTAGCCAAGCTTAATTAAGAAAATTAAAAGAAATGGTCATAAATTAGCAAAATGTGCATTTTTAAGCTACCAAAGCACAATTATCGAGTATAAATGAAGCAATGCAGCTTTCTAACTGTTGACTAAGAGCCCACTAAAATCAAACATAGTTGCATGCTGACTGAAGGCTGAACTAGATGTAAAACGTTGTTATAATATTTCTCAATATTATTTCTCATTAAGTGGGATTTTTGCCACTGTTCTGTAAAGCTTGTCCAACCTTGCAATTGTTAGTATGAGAGAATGCATTTGTAGGAACATGGATAGGTAATGTGCTGTGGCTATTATAGATATCTTGGCTTCTGAACATTCACTTATTGAACTAGAAATAAAATATAGTTGAGTTGTGCAGAGTTGGGAAGTAAAATCTAAAAAGTAAAATCTACATGGTTTTTTATCAGTGTTACTTTGCGACCTTGCTGTGTTGCAAAAAATATGGTAAAGCATCATTTAAAAAGCTTGAGTTTCTAAAAAAAAAAAAAATGTACCGTCTGACCAGCAGGAACTGGACATGCTTTTTAGAGCCAAGTTGTTTTTGCAAGATATGTTCTTGACCTTGCTGCCTTCTGCCTGTGTGTGAGACAGGGACAGTGTTTTTGAGAGTGGGTTGTGTTCCTAAAAAAGCCTGACAATGGAAACACAAACACATTTGCTTTTGTAGCTTCAAGAATGAAGAATGAAACCGAATGCACCAACTGAGCCTTGCTTTGGTTTAGCACACACTGGCCTTTGTCTATGAGTGATCTGTCTCCCTCTTGGGGAGAAATGCATCCGAGTATGGAGCTGCAGTCGATTTGGCTCTGCCTATTTCCACCATGAAAATGTTAACATTCCATTCTTTCTTTCCTATGGGGAGGATCTAATGACAAACTAAAAGTAACAAAGTCATTAACACCAACTCGAAATGCTTTTAGGGATGTTGTTGCATTTCGTGTCTCATCAACTCCCATTTCATTCATGTACTTTAGATATTCGGATTGCCATCATATATAAGACCAGAGTTTACTGGCCGCCCCTTATATGGCTTTAGAATAAGAGCACACTGTTTTAGTTCTCCTTGAAGAGATCTTTCAGTTTTTGATTCTTTGCCAGCTCAAACACTTTGACGTTCCTCCTGCAGGAACATTAACTCCGACGTTGTCTTTCATTCTTCAGACGTGTTAACTACGAAAGACAGACTGACTCAAGCGTTAATCCATCTTCCACGTCTCTGTAGCTGTCCCAAAGCCCAGAGACTCCCATGAGGCCTGGAAAAGCAGAGCGAACATGTTTCCCCACCGCTCTGACACTGGGAACATTCCTGTCTCAATCTGTAATGGCATATTTCAGATTTCAAAAAGATAGAGAGGGTTAAAATGAAGAAAAAAACTAAAAACAGCATTCAACACAATCACACCCTATAGCTATAACAGGAGACATTAGAGCATCTTCTATCTAAGACCTTTGGGGTTGTTATGGAGCATGCATCATCTTGAATGCTTTTTCATGTTGGGATTGTTGTGAATAAGGGATAATGCAGTTTACTAAGGTTTATTATTCCGACAGTGACTTGTGCATCCAAAATGAAACTGGCAAAACAAAAATGCATATGCCAAACCATAGCATAGCGTTCCAAACCATATAAACAGTCGATAGACCCTATAGCAAGAACTACCAAATCGTGCCAAGAACAGCCTGCAGCTTTCTAACCGAAAACCCAGGCATATTTTTTACTTTGGCAGCTGGTGGCCTAATGGTCAGGGAGCTGCCGCTGTGATCAGAAGGATGTTGGCTTGAATCCTAGGACTGCTAGTGACATCACTGAGGTACCCTTGAGCAAGGTGCCATCCCCACACGCTGCTCCCTTAACCCCTCAGTTGCAGTTCCTTTATTCCACACATGCTGAAAACGAACTGAAGTGGCACATACTGGTGGCACATTGGTGGCAAAAAAATAATTGACAGTATGTAATGTAATTAATATACATTACGTGGTATCTGGTGCCATAACGTCAGCAGCAGATCTCAAAGTCTTGAAGGTTTAGGGCCTGTCTTGTAGGTTAAGTCTCAAGGTGGGGCCTATCTGTCCAGCACACCCCATAGATGATTGACAGGATTGAGATCTGAGAAATTTGGAGGACAGTCTTTGAACATTTTGTCAGGTTCCTAAACACGTTTCTGAATGTTTTTTGCGGTATGGAAGGATAAATTATTCTGCCATAAGAGAATGCTATTGCCGTGATGGGGTTTACATTGTCTGCGACAGTATTTAGGTTGGTGGTATATGTGTCAAAGTAACATCCACATGAAGGCCAGCATACAAGCTTTTCCTGCAGAACGTTGTCCAGAGCATCACACTGCCTCTGCCAGCTTGCTTTTTACCCACTGTGCGTCCTGGTACCATCTTTTTTACCAGATAAGCAATGCACACACACCAGGCTTTCCACATGATGCCAGTCCACCTTCTTCAGTTGCTTAATTGTCCATTGCATCAAGTGCTTCTAATGATTATGTGTCCATTGTAGGCACCTTTGGCTGTGGACACTGGTCAGTCACTCTGACTAAAGTGTGGCTACTTGGCCCCAAATTCTTGTAAGCCACTGTGCACTGAGTGCTGTGTGCTCACATCGTTTTGTCATAATCAGCATTTTCAACAATGTGTGCAAAGGTGGAAAAAGTACTGAAAAATGTATGTCTGTGCAGGTTTGTGATGGAACCTGCTTTTACTGTTATTTTCATTTTACAGTAAAGGCTTTCTGCTCTGCTGTTCCCAATATAGCGAAGTAAAATTACTGGGACAAAATTTACTTGAGTAAAAGTAAAATTAACTACTTAAATTACAAATTACTCACAAAAAAATGACTTAATTACAGTAATGTGAGTAAATATAATTTGTTACTTTCCACCTCTGAATGTGTTCTACATTAGCTCTTTCTTTGGGACCAGACCAGATGTGCTAGCCTTTGCTCCCAATGCGCATCATGAGCTTGACCCTGTTGCTGGCTATCTGTTTTCCCTCCTTGATCCACTTCTGGTAGATATCAGCCACTGCACAGTGATGCCAGACAAAATACTCTCTATTTATTTATTTATTTATTTATTTATTTATTTATTTAAAGAGATCCTTTGACTTTTTTTTAATTGCTCCTTGCGTAGACATGACCCTTTCATTTGAACAGTACTGACTGTTCATGTCTTGACTAAAATGTCCCACTCCAGGGGCCATTGTTATTCACTTAATTTGTCTATGATGTAATGTCATGGATAATCTGAGTTTGTAAAACATTGTCTTCGATTACATCAAACAATAACAGCAGCCCTTCTATGACCACTTACTCCTCACTGTCACGGTGGGCAGGAATGAACGACAGGGACACAGACTTGTTGCGTGGCGGATGGGCCCGGGCGTGACTGGCACGCGAGAGCTGGTAAACCACGCTGTTTGTTCTGAGAACGCTCCAACAAAGGAGTTGAGACCTGCACCAAACGAGCCCGCGTTCTCACTCGCGCGCACACAGGGGGACTAGGGGTTGCTCCGAGGAGCGTGAGTACTTGCGGAACCTGATTCGAGCTTGGGTTGGGACACGTAGCATGAAGCTTGTCACTTCAATGACTGTGCGAGGAATGTATACCTGTTACCTGCTTATATACCTGACGTGTAGTCATTTCCGGTGCCTTGTGACTGCACGTGACCTGGTGTGCGTGACACTCACTAGGGTTGTGGGGACCCCAGAGCCTTCCCAGGGTCAATGGGTGAGGCGCCAACTCATGAGAGGGTGCTCTCTAGGGCTGCACAATATATTGCAAATTTACCGTCATCGCGATATCAATGTGCGCTATATCCATATCGCCAAAGACTGACTGAACTGCAATAGAGGGAGTTTTTCCAAAACTCTCCACCCAGTGCCACAGAGAAGGGGGCAAACAAAAAAAAATCACTGGGCAGTTTCTTCATCCTCTGTGCTACTGTTATAGATTCTTCCTTTTGCTATTTTTTCTGGCCAAGAACTTACCATAATTTAAATTATCTAGACATTTATTTAAGATTTAAAATTATTTAAAAAATATTTTCAGATTTTTTTTTCAACATTGTTCAGTGGTTAAAATATTTTATGGGCTGCATAAAACATTCCATGTTGGAATGGAAATATTGCATTTAATTTTTTTTTTTTTAATACATTTATCAGCAGCTGGAGTCTGTTACCAGCAAATTAACACTATAAAGGATAAGTTTTTACTTACTTATCACATGTGATATCGCCATCGCAACACTCAACAACATTATCGCATGTTTTCCTAATATCGTGCAGCCCTAGTGCACACACACACTATTCACTGACAAACTCGAACCTACAGTCAATCTGATAGACGATTATTTTATCTGTGAATTGTTCTTAACAATAGTTACTTGCCTCCGAAGATTCTTCAGTTATTTTGTGTCCCGCAAATCTTGGTTGTAAAAGAATTGCTTCATCCTTTATCGCAAGGGGGACACACATTCCTTAGTTTTCCAAGACTCCAGCCCATGTTTAAATACAGAGCAGCAATTACCACGAAATATGCTTTCATGTGAAAAACAAAGCCATTTGGCTGTGTAATTTGGCCTTAACTGCCTGTCTGTGCTAATAAAGTGCTGTAATCCAGTTTGACTGGAGATGAATTTGGAGGTTAGAAGCCAACAGAGAATGTTGGAGATGTTTTATTTACCCAGTCACTAGAAACTCCTCCGGCAGAGGGTAATATAAATCACTGCTTATGGGCAAAGACAGAGAGCGAGACAGAGGAGATGGAGAGGGAGAGAGAAACAGACTATTGCCAAAGAGTGTGGCTGAACAATGGGCCTTTCCCTACACACCCATCTAATTCACTTCCTCACGTCATCTCTTTACAGCTGGCCTTGGAGAAACACAGACCTAATAATATTATATGCACTTATTATATTTCCCCACATAATTTTGTCTTCATTGCACGTATGCCTTCTCTTGCTAAGCCATAAAGGAACACACTCTTTTTTTGTTTGTATCAAGATCTGTCAATAATCAGTAACCAGTAGGGTGGCAGTCCGGTGGGTAAAACACTTGCCTGTGAACCCGATGACCACAACTTTCTACCATTGTGTCCTTGAGCAAGACACTTAACCCCTGTCTCCAGGGGGACTGTCCCTGTAACTAATGATTGTAAATCGCTCTGGATAAGAGCGTCAGCTAAATGCTGCTTTCCTTTACTAATCAGATCAAAACGTGAGTGTATCTTCCTTATTTCTTTCAAAGCAGTTGCATGAAGTTGACAAAAATGTTTGGTACTGGACTTTATTTGAAGGGACCCACTTAGGCCTTCAGTGGTCTGTTTTTTTTTTTTTTATCACACTACTCTTTTTTTTTATCACGTTTTCTAGTAATCTAAATATGTTTCAGAGACTCAAACGGGTGCAATACATTACACACCCAAAAGTGTAAAGACACCCTTGTTTAAGGCCAGCTGGTTTCCTGGCGGTTGGGGAGTTGCCCCCGCGATTGGAAGGTTGTGGGACTGAACCCAGCACTGCCTGTGGCACCAACGAGGCACCCTTGATCAAGGTACCGTCCCAACACACTGGTCCCTGGGCACTGTGTCACTGGCTGTCCCCTGCTTTGGGTTAAATACAGAGAAAAAAGTTCACACTGTTTACACTGTGTGCTGTGGTGTGTTCATGCGTGACTATAAGGGGCCACTTTACTTTACTTTACTTTGCTAACACAGACATTTGCTACTTTCCATTGTACAGAAAGCTTGCATAATGTCCAAAGAAAAGCTCTGCCAAGCTTTGGCTAGAGGGGTATAAAGCCCCCCCAGAACTGGCTGATGGGGCAGTGGATTACTGATACTCTTGTGGCTGAATGCAGGACAATTTTCTTCTCAGAAATGTTCAAACATTTGGTATAAAGAGAATAGGCCGAAGCAATTATGTGACAAGCTCCTTATTAGTACTCTTCATTTCAGAACAATTTTGGATGAGCATAATCATTGACACATAGTGTATAATGCATATTGAATGTAATGAATACTTTCTGGGCTGTCTCACAGTATTCAGAATGCCTGACATTTTGTAACGACCACTGATATTTCATCCAGCCATCTCATTTCGTGCTGCTCTTAAACCGTTGGACAGCATTAGACTTGTGTTAGTTAGAGGATGGTTGGCTCATTTCTATGCCATCACGGGTGGTCCAGGGCAGCACACTGACAGGCTCACACTTGCACTCATGTGTAAAACATAATCAGGCCAGCACATAGCGGAGATGTAACGACCACTTAAATGGTTGTGACTGCTCTGGCTGTTGTGCTCTGGTGTGAGTTATTGTGCTTGACATGGTTACACAGAGCTTTAAGAATTCTGTCTCAGAAATAGACTTTTCCTTTCATCATATTTACACGAGCTAACCGCTTATATGAACATATTTAAGTATTTTTCGATGAATCCCCGAACCTTTTTTCTTTTTACCTAAACTGATGAATTTAATTGAATATTTGGTTACGGAATCACAAGCCAAGCTTAGATCATGTTTCATTAGTTCAGAGGATAGGTGTATTTGGTTTCGAACATAATTGAATGCAACATGGGGAAAAAAAACATAGTAATTTTTTTTAATAACAACATAGTCTGGACTTGATTCAAAAACTACATTGGCTTTTGCAGTTGTACTTGTGTTTACATGTGCAATGAACAATGAGTGCCAAATTGTAGGAAAGGAATGTGTTATCGTTAAACAGGGTAAAACGGTTTTACCCTGTTTAACGACTAATAGCAGTCCCCTTATTTGTGACTGCCATCTGTTAACAAATTATAGCCATCAGTCAGATGATGTGAGTAGGATGATGCTTTTTGACTGAACAATGGCAAAAAAGGACCTGATGCAGTGGCTGTGCATGTCCTGCAATATTATCACTTATATGATCTGGTCTCAGTTACAGCTAGATAAGTTTCTGCAAGAAAATGCGAAGTGTGATTTCTTTGTTGCTATAAAACCCTGTCAGACTAGGAAAGGAGGACACAGATGCAGGAAAACTTCAGAAACAAAGAGGTTTAATCTACTTCAAAACCAGCCATGGAGCTCAGTGAGCGCTAACAGCAATGGTCCATAAACAGAAAGAACTTCGCACTTCCCGCCGGGTCGGGTGATGAGGGTCACGCTCAGCTCGCATTCTCTATGCGTCGACAGAGGCTGAGACGTACCTGATGCATTTAGAAATGTCTAGGAAGCTCAAGACGCCGCTGCACACGGCCGCCTCTGGGGAATTCACCAGTTAGCTTCACTCCTGTAGAGACAGAAAACAGAGCGACAGGTTGATAGAAAGTCACAGTCCACCAGGTGTGAACCTAGATGCATCCCGCTTCTTCCTGGGTACTCCGTGTAGGATCCGAGTTCCATCTCTCAAATGCAGCTGGAGTCAGTATGATAGCAGAGTCATGACAGAGGAGGGAGAAGCTTGCTCTTGGTTTACCCACGAGCTAGGCAGCCCAGACAAGAGCCCACACTAAAGGTTTCATTGGTATAGACAAGTCAGCCTTTTGGGTCAGCTGGCCTTATATACACATGAGGGGCTCGACACAAACAAGCAAAAAAAGCACAGAGCTAATAAACACTTAATAAGTTTAAAAAAAACAATAGCATATTTCCCTTTTGTGACAACAACATATCAACCAATCAGAAAGCAGTGATGCAAGTGGCTTGGCTGCGGCCCTCTATTGACACTGCCATTGATCAGGGCCGTGATGGTTAGTGTACGGCTCACTTTATTTGTAATGTTAAGGGAATAACTTTTTTATGTTATTTCTTGGTGTTATTTTTCTCAGTGAGCTCCAGTTCAACAGCATATTGTCCCCTTTGCAATATCCTTGAGTAACATTTCCAGCAGTGGCAGTGAAAAATGTAATTGTGTCTTTGTCGGTTCTAGACTGTAGGCTACTACTGCAGTTGTCTCTTATGCGACTGACCTGAAAAACTATAACGTGCAGCTGTTGCCAGACTCCTCATATGCACCAAAATCACAGACCACATTTCACCTACCCTTAATCTCTGCATTGACTACCCATATTGTTTAGAATTGATTTCAAGATTAGTCTTTTAACGTCTTCACGTACTTGCATCTCTCCACCTTAGCAGAGTGATCATTACTGTGTTACGATTATTATTATTCTTTTCATACCTGAATTTGGCACTTCTTCCCCTCCTGTAGTTTTTGAATCATGAGCATGGGTCCAACATGAAAACGTCCATCAGTTTCTGATGCAGTGCGTGTATACAACCTTTTGATGGGTTAGTCAGTGGTTGAGTACTGATAGTTTAAAAAAAATTTATTTTTGTGGTCGAGTCGGCTCCGTAATAAGTGCAGAGAGAGAGCCGACAATGAAACAGTGCTGGGCGCTGCATCAGAAGACTGCTGGTTTGAATCCTGAATTTATAGCAATCATAGGACTTACAAATTTTTTTGCGGAAATAAATCTTCTTGGACATACGCCTGTGAGATCACTCTGGTCATAACACAGTGGTCTGCTCATCATCCCAGAAACCCAAACCTCATGAAAGAGAGAAGAATCAGCTTTCAGTTACTGTGGCCCCAAGCACTGTAATTCTTGACCTGAAAACCTGTGAGCAACTGACTGCCTTAGTACTTTTAAAACGCATCTTTAAACACATTTACTTAAAACTGCTTTCATATCATCAGTGTGTCTGGTATGGTCATTTTAATCAGTCATTTCTCTTCTCTTCTACTTTATTGTTTTAGAGAGTTTATACATCTTTGGGAAAAGCACTGAATGTAATCAACTTAATTACCCAGTCCTTGGGATGACAGAGCTAGGAGGTTGTCCCAATAATCAGTTCATATTTGACAAAAATATGTGGTGCGAGTCCTTGTTTATATTCATGTATTTTATGTTATAAATGTTCCGATTGTCACTTTTCACAATAGAGGTTTTGAAACTGCTTTAATATTTTTACGATGGTGCAGTTAATTAGGTTGTCTTTCGTTGCTTTAGCATTCATATTACAAAAGTTAGGAAGTCAAAAGTATTTGGTGGTGGACCAAAAGGTCATGGGTTTGAATCCTACCTTCATCATACCACCACTGGGTTCCTGAGCACGATCCTTATCCCCAAGTTGCTCCAGGACTGTCCCCTGTAGTTGCTTTGGATATAGCATGTGCTTAATTATGTAAATGTGTCCCTGACCACCTCTGATGTGTTGGACCCCATTCATACCTGTACTATTATAAAATGTTCTCCCGGGTTCAAAGATCTTGTATTTTTTCTATTTGTTTCAAAGACCTAAAGGAAAACATTGGCATTTTTGTTATTTATGTGCATGTGATCTTTTTTTTAACCCAGTAGTGGTTTTTATTACCTTTTTTTATTACTTTGATTCTCTGTGATCTAGGAACTTCCATATTAGGAGCTGTTTGGGCTGTATTTACCATTTTTGCTCTTCTGGCACTGATCTGTGCCGCTTTCGTTCTAAGGGTTAAAGACCTAGAAAGCCTTGTGCCCTGTGATTTCCACAAAGTTAAGAACATGGATGCAATTTTGTAACTCGGACATTAAATTAGATTTTAGATATACTGTACAGTAAATGCATGGAATGTGGTCCCAGGCCTAATTATTGTTGTTTTAGCAAACAGCATTCGTTGCTGAGAACCTGTATTACTCTTGTGTACTCTTGTCACATAGGCACTTATTTAAAAAAACAGCACGTGTCTTTTGCAAAAACACAGCTGGTGCGTTTTGTCTAATGTTAGTCTAGGTAAAGTGTCATACCTATCATCAAGTGAATGTGTTGTATGTGCATTCATGTCATTTGGTTCTCACTTGGATCGTGCAATATTACTTGTCTGTATTTTATTTACTCATCTTTGTTATTGCATTTGTTTCATTCCCTCATCACCTGCTGCTGTCTCTTTTTATTCATGGTATAAACATTTTGTCACTTTTCATAACCACCTGCACTAATCTTTTCGTATCTTATCTTGTTGTACAAAAATAGCATACAGCATCACTTACACTCACTTATACACTCACCATAGAAAAAACTAAGAGACCACTTTTTTCTGTTCACTGTTAGTACAGTTTACATGTGTTGTGAGTGCAGTAGTGTTTGTACAGGTTTTCTACGTGCTGTATTCCAGCAGCTTCGATCCTGGTTACGTTTCTGACTGTAATAGTCCAAGTCAAGTCAAGTAGATGTTATTTCTACCATATGCACAGTACAGTAAGAATGAAACGTTTCTCCAGGACCATGGTGCAACACAAGAACAGAACACAACACAAGAGCAACAAGAGAACTACTACTAGTTCTACTAAGACGAGAGCTGTGAGTCGAGAGGAGTGTGTCCCATGGCATGAATGTGCTGAAGTGGGTCGATTGCTGCTAGTAGTTTGAGGTTTATGGAAAGGTTTTGAGATTGAGAACCTTTCAATGCAGTGTTACACCCGTGTATGTTTGAAACATTACAGTTTTGCCATTTTCCCCAGCCCTAGATTAATGATTTATTAAGACTTCACAACATGGTTGAGAATGTGAGATGCATGAGGTAATGCTGAGATCTCTCTCTCTCTCCTCTCTCTCTCTCTCCCTCTCTCACACACACATTTTCTCTCTGTCTCTCACTCCCTCTCCCTCTTCCTCTCTCGTTGTTCAACAGTGTGGAAACTTTGCTGTCCTGGTGGATCTTCACATTCTGCCTCAAGGTGATCAAAATAGCCACACCTGGTTCTCTCAAGAGCATAAAGAGGTATGAGAGTGAGATGGTGTACTTTACTGGACACACTTAATAGAAATTCAAGCTTGATGTCTGCTTTAGTCATTGCCTTCTGTAGATCCAAGAGCCAATTATGTTTATATTTCATATTCAAAGCATCCTGACTACATCAAACAACCTTTTATTGGAGGGGGACTATCCAAATTGTAAATGTGAATGTCTATCTATGAAGTTGAGTGGATTCAGATCTAACTGAGGAGATAAATGTGTCTTCATGGATTCACTGAAGCCTGTATGAGTTTAAACGTCTGCCCTATCAAACTAAAACACCTTCTAATTCTCTATTCTAAATGAATAGTATTTTATCCTCTTTGCAGGAGGTAGGTGCTCTGATAAAAGATGCTGTAGAACAGAGAGTAAAGCAGTTTCTGGAGGATAGACACGGCCAGACCAAACAGAAGAAAGAACCCTCACCTAACAGCCCTCTGTGTATTAAAGGTACAGTATAGTTTTAACATTCTTGTACAGAATGGGTGTTGTGGTTATTTCTGGCACTATGGCATACCATTATATAAAATCTGCACAAGTATATTGCAAAACTGGAAATTGTCATATTGACAGTCTGAGGCAGCATTAGTGTAACTGGGTTTACTGTTCTTCTTAAGTTTTATTTTCATTATTATTTGTCGTGGCAGGTATGGGGAAGGACACATTAGCAGGAAACAGAGAGACATGTTTTTTAATGTCAAAGTACAGTTTTCCAACAACCGTACCGGCTTACACACATACACACTCAGCTTAGGTCGGAAGATTGTAGGACCTTCTCTTCAAACGAAACTTCGTCCACACACTGGAAATGGACTGCAGAGTCGACTCTTCCATAGCTTTAAACAAGCCCTCTGCTTTCAGGGGCCGTGCAGCTCCCCCATAGGCTGGGGCTCTTGCGTTCACGCTGTAGATATAGTTGGAGAAACACGCACACGTGGTCAAAACACCAAGCATAAGAAGTTGTAAATGGTTCCAGCTGAACGTGGCTTGGTTGGTTGCTGGCTCTCTCTACTGCCACTGGGGAGACCACTAGAAGAGACTGGCAAAGTCCTGAGTGTGTGTGTCCTCCTTCTCTTCTACTAATAGAACATAAAACTTGAACCAAGAGTCGTACAAACTTTTACATAACTTGGAACCCGATCCAGAGCCACAGTATGGATTTGGGCGACCACACAACGATTCTGTGGATCGACTGGCCTTTTGAACACACACTCGCGCAGAGAGCCAATCACACGACACGGACAATAACGTCGTTAGGTACCTAGCAACCCAGACAAAGAGCTAATGAAGCTCCTCACTCTCACCTGGGTTGCCTAGGCACCCACTGACCACACACACGCACACGACAACCATGACATCACACGTCCGTGCCCAGAGCCGTGTACCTCCTAGTTCTCAGGTGACTGGCTCTGTTGGGGGTGTCATGGAGAAGGGCCAGACGGGACATTATTTTTTTTTATAGTCCTACAGTTTTCGAAATATGGGCATGGTTCCAGTATCTAAGTGTACACTTATCATACAGATTAGGGTCGAGTAAAAATTAAAACCTAACCTCTGTAGGTTATGGGGAGAGAGAGGGAGGATGGTTGAGTTGCCTTTAAAATGTATGTTGGAGAGAGAGTCTGTGATGTCACCGATAAGAAGGAAAGAAAAGGACAAAGAGTGGAGAGAATAACACTGAGCAAAACACATAACCGTCTTCAAGAAACGAATGCTCGGGTCACAAAAGAAAAGATGTGTGTCACTGTTTGTTGTGGTTTAATCAAAATTAATCTGCTGTCACCCGTCCTTAACCAAAAGTAGCTTGGTGAGCCACAGTAGCCGTGTAATTCCAGTGCAAACCTCAGAAATGTCTTGAATGATTCATTATATTTAAGTTACACAGAAAATTGGATATGTTTATGTTAATACCTTCAATAATAAAATCTGGTTTATAGTACACCTTTTGGGTTCTTGAATTATAGGATTATATAATGTAATTAAAATGAAATAAATTAGATAATTTAGCGTGACTAGCCACTACAACATGGAAATAACTGAAGCGGCATAGTGAAGTACATAATTTGTCACGTCGCGTGCTTGGGGTAGTGAGGCGAGGCGCAGGCAGGCAGGTTCCATGTGATGGAATTTTATTACAAAAAGACACAGACTCTACATACAAAACTAAAACAGGTACGAGGACCTTTAAAACACAAAGCAAAACTACATAGAAGAAACAGGATGATCAGGGAAGGTGAGGATCAGGGTGAGGGATAAGCAGCAACTCAAACATGAAACCAAAGATCTTAAATACCTAGACAGACTCTGACAGAAAGCACAATCACTTAACTAATACAATACAGCTGACACAGCGACCCAAGACACTAACATACACTCATAAATTCAAAATAAAAGTGCCCAGAACAAAACCCAAAACAGTGACCTCTACCGGCCACTGGCCGAGACATTACATTATTAGCCAGTTGTTCGCCATGTGTTGACCTCACCTCATAGGAAAGGGTGTTGGGAGAACTGGAGCACACCCTACCAGGACGGGAATAAATCCTAAAGTCTAAATGTAAGTGTAAAAGAATGAAAATATTTCCTGCTTGGAAAATGGCTAGTATGATAATAATGATATGTCTAGTTCTCCCATTCAGACCCTCAGCTACAGGATACTTTGTAAAGGGGGCATTTGGCTGATGCCCTTGTCCAGAGCAACTTACAATCACTAGTTACAGGTACAGGGACAGTCCCCCTGGAGCCACTGAGGGTTAAGTGTCTCATTCAAGAACACAGTGGTAGAAAGTGTGGTCATTGGGGCCGCAGGTATTTTACCACTAGGCCACTACATCCCTAATGAATATACAAGAGACTAAAAACAGCAAGCTGGAAACCAGCAGCTCATCTAACTTTGGCAGTAACATTAAACCTACTCACAACACTGCCGCTCTTGCAGGCTAATGTTTGTTTTGGAGACTTTCTGTAGAAATGCCCCTGCGCTGCAAATTTTGAAGCTTATGTGCAGCTATGATTGAGAATGCAATGTGTGTGGGCATTTCTGTGCCTACAAAAAGCATCTACTCAGCAGAAATATGTTCCGATTCTGTCTAAAATACAAAGTGTGATGGCTTTGTTTCTGATTGTGCATTGGTTTTGTGATCAGTTCAGTGGTCTTCTTGCAGGCTGTTCTCTGCTGAAAAAAAGAACACATTTGCAACTATAGCCGAGTTTAATTATGAGATAAACCCTATTCCGAATGACCTTTCATATAAAAGGGCATGCATATAAATATAATTTACAAATTAATAGTACATACTGAATTCAGCTGATACAGGGTAAATGAAGATTTGCCCAAGTTAAATCCTACGTATGGACAAAGTTAAAAACGCCAGTCTTTCCAGTATATTTTGTGTTGTCTGTAGATGGTACATATTTATCTTCACTTAGAATTATGTCATTTGACAGGGGTTTTCCCTCTGCTTCTGCTTTCTATCCGTCCATTGGACCAAAAATATACTCCGTGGAGATATATGAACACAACTGACGGCACCCAGCCAATCCATTGCAAAGATATGACTGTGGTGTAAACACAATGTGCAATATTATGTGACTGTACTTAAAACAAGTACAGGAAGGTGTAAATGAGAAACTGAAGTGTTTGCAAAACCGGTTTTACTGCTGTTTCAACCACAACTACTAAACATGTACTAAACAGTGTAACCTGCTTTAGTTGTTCTGTCGGAGCAAAACCTCATGTTTTCATTTTTGTTTTCAAAAAGGCCATTAATTGCATTCTAAGACGGTTAGGAAGTGAGAAGTAGTGCTGATCAATCTCTGAATCAAATCCTAATGCAAAACAGTGTTTCAAGTTTTATGTTTTTTTTTATTTAAATAAAGTGTACAAGTGTTCTTGCTTGAATGGACCTGAGGTGTTAATGAAAATAATATTGATAAATCATTAATAAGTGGTTAAACTTTTTCCTCTAAGCTTCCACTCACTCTTTGACACACATACAGTTCTGGAGAAAAATTAGAGAGCACTGCAATTTATTTAGAAATCAGCATCTCTGAGTGACACCCATTCCATTCCAGTGTCTGTTAAATTCCTATACAAGCACCTTATTCTGCTTTATGAGGGACTGATTTGTGATCAGCTAAATCACATCTTATTTAATGAGGAAAAGTATAAAACACTGCTGTAATCGACTCTCTCTTCTCACACTGAGACCAGTTGGATGGTGAAACACGACTAGAAGCTCCTCAAAATTGCCATGTAGTTCTGTTCAGGTTCTGTAAACACTGCATCAGTTCTCTTACTCTGATGTTTTGTAGTTAAAATGATGCTTTAAAGAAAAATATTTTTATTTGGAAATGAGGAGAAATATTGTCAGCGTTTCTTAAAAACGAAGGTAAAGCTGTTCAGTTCAACACTTGCAGCTAGAAAAGATAACACCTGATATATAAAATGAATTGTTTTTGTCTGTTTATAAGTAAATAAACCCCCATTAGCTCTGGTGTAATATGAGGAGATGTATAATATGAGAGCGTTTCTCTTCCTCAGCACTGGCCTGTTTGTGTCAGCTCCAGTCG
>JBBPDB010000017.1:5742471-5758358 GCA_037974465.1 Brachypetersius altus | reverse complement strand
ATATATATATATATATACACACACACACACATATACCATACCATGTATTGTTTTCAAACATTGAGTGTCCCTGAAAGTGATGGCTTCTCCAGCCACTGGGCTAAATGTTGCCTAATTTACTCTCAGCAAGAAACGAGCTGAACGAGCTGAACCCCTCCGCCCAGTGCAAGTACATCTGTCTTAAGGGTGTTCCCCCCGATTTTAATTATCTAAATGTAAATACTTAACGAATTTTACTCAGAGTAATGAGCTAAAGTGTGCAGTACCTAAATGAGTTATTCTAATTAATCATGTATGAACTACTGGTTTAACGAAAAGCTGTTTAAATTCTCTGGGCACTGGGCAAGTGCCAAATTGCAAATCAGCATTTGCATTCATAGATGACTTTACCTATTAGGCTGCTGGAGTACTCAGCTCTGCTACAGACGGCGCGGAGCTGCTTTGTGCCGCGCTCTCCTTTCAAGAGCTGCTGCTTTGAACTCCATTCAGAAGCCACTGATTGGGCTTAAAAAGAAGTTCAAATGAGCGCGGCTGAGATGAACCGCAAACTTACGTCGAGTGTTATTATTGTCAGCGTTCTTATTAAAAAAGGTTAAGCCACTCTTGGGATGTTCACGCAGTGAGGAAACGCAGTACTTCAGGATAAGGTGGGGGATGGATATGGCAGCAGAACTGAGGAGTAAACAAACCGAAGGATTTCTGTCAAACCGTGATTCGCATCAAAAGATCCATTTAAACAGATTGAAGCCTAAATTCAAAACTGAACTATCAGCGAAAAAAAAAGAAAGAAAGTAAAACACAATGCCATGATTGTTGCAACTCTCTCCTCAGGCTTGTAACGAGTTTACAACCCACGTGATGAACCTGTTGAGGGAGCAGTCGCGCACGCGGCCCATCTCGCCCAAAGAGATCGAGCGCATGGTCGGCATCATCCACCGCAAGTTCAGCTCCATCCAGATGCAGCTAAAACAGAGCACCTGCGAAGCCGTCATGATCCTGAGGTCCCGCTTCCTTGACGCCAGGTCTGTGTCCCACTCATATACAGTATATACGCTGTTTATTAAACGTTAAAGGATGCTATAGAACAGCCACCTTTAAATAATCGTTCCGAAAAAACTTTCCATGCATTTAAGCCTAGACGTTTTCAGGCTGTATCTGTCACAACGTCTGTGTTTTCTGTGTCTAAAACAATGACAAACCCTACAGAAAAGTTTGCATTTACAATCAGAGTAACTGTCAGGGCGGCCGTGAACATGAGCTCGACTTCGA
Source organism: Brachypetersius altus (assembly GCA_037974465.1). NCBI lineage: Eukaryota > Metazoa > Chordata > Actinopteri > Characiformes > Alestidae > Brachypetersius > Brachypetersius altus. Next base: position 5,757,089 of record JBBPDB010000017.1, on the reverse strand, counting down.
GGGGACTAAAGAGACCCCCTTGTCGCTTCTGATTTTCCCCCTGCACCCGTTTGTTCTAATGTGTGACTGTAACAAATGTGCCAGTCCATAATTCAGCCATTAGTGATGGAGGCCTGCCGCAGTGAGGAGCGCTTTCCTTCAGGCCTTTCCATTCATGCTCAGCACCTGAAAGCACTTCAGATTTCTGCGGAGAGGGAATGAAGTCGTTTTGTGTTCGGTGGGTCGTCAGCAGGCGGTCCAGATTACAGTAATCACAAACAGTTGGCGCAAGAGGTCTAGAGAGGTCTGGAGAGTGGGAGAGAGAGAGATATAGAGAGAGAGAGAGAGAGAGAGAGAGAGAGACAGATAGAGAGAGGGAGAGAGAGATAGAGAAAGAGAGAGAGAGACAGAGAGAGAGAGAGAGTAAGTGCAGTAAAGGGTTGCAGGGGAACGCTCAAACGGAGCGGAAGCAGAGTCACCGGTCCGGTGCTGGCGTTTGTGTGAAGGGCATTAAACGAGTGCCTCAACAGCACCATGCCTACCCCGTGGGGTTGGGGGGGGCGGGTATAGTGAGGGAGAGAGCAGAGCTCCGGGCCGAGCGAGGCTCCTCCAGGCCCCGGTGCTTGAGGAACGGTGCTCAGCTGGGCGAAGTCTGATTTCTCTAATGTGCCGAGATACAGCCCCGACCGGGCCCTCGGCACGGCAGCCCAGAGAGGGGGAGCCTGTCTGCGCTAAACACTGCGCATTACACGCTTGGGCTGCCGCTTGTTTAGTGAAGTAACAGTGCGAGTGTGTGTCTGTGGGTGTTTTCTGATGAGGGTTCTGCCAGTTTCGAGAGCCCGGTCTCCTCTCTGCTCCCCTCATTATCCCTGTGATCTCGGAGCCGGCCCAAGTGCCGCTGTCTCAAGTCAGGCAGACCCGTTTCCGCCGCCCGCGCTAACCGCCTCCCTCTCCTCCTCCTCCACTCAGACGGAAAAGACGAAACTTCAGCAAGCAGGCCACGGAGATCCTGAACGAGTACTTCTACTCCCACCTCAGCAACCCCTACCCCAGCGAAGAAGCCAAAGAAGAACTGGCCAAGAAGTGCAGCATCACGGTATCCCAGGTGAGACCGGACACCTCATTCACTTCTGTTCTGGCCCCATCACACAGTCCCCTGCCTTAGGACCCCTCCAGTTTACAAAGGGCTTTCATATTTCAGCATTTATATCTAAAAGACCTTAGAAGACAAGACAAGATAAACCTTTATTAGTCCCACAAGTGCATCATCATGGTAGAAAGTGGTCAGAACAAGGACAAAGCAGCAAAAATAAACAGAAATCAACAGAATAAAATATTATACCGTATAAAAAGTACACAGTACAATCTAGAAATATAAAATATGGACGTGTGTATTGTAAAATACATACAAATATATAAGTATATGTGAACTTAAATAACTATGTATGAATGTACACAGCGAATATATGTGTGTATACGTTACAGAGTGGATACACACACACACACACACACACACAGAGGTACACAATGGAGTGAAAAAGAGCAGTAATGCACATTTTAAATTGCACAGTAGCAATAGTTCCACCCAAAACAATTGCACATGTTGCCTCAGTAATATTGCACATCCGAGAGACCGCCATGGTGTTTTGGACGTATTATCAATCAATAATCAGTGATGAGAGCGCACACACACACACACACACACACACACACACACAGACACACACCCGTGTTCAGAGATTAGTGGTGAATGGAGAAGTTCTCCTGGGTTGGGTCCTAAACTAGAGTCCTCCTCCACACTTTTCTCCCATTTCCTGTTCTTTCCTCTCATCCTCCCTGTCCTCCATCAACACTGTCCTCCATCCACGAGCTCTAAGGAAAGAGCAGAGCCTTCCGCGGCTTGTAGCCACCGCAGTCGCCCTCGTGCCGCCGCCTGCCGTAGTCCACCCTAGCTCCTCCTTCTTAGCTGTGTGAGTGTGAGTGTGTCTCTGTGTTTGTGGCTCTCCAGTGAAAATGGGTGGATTAAAAACAACAAAAGCATCTTCAAAGTGATTTTCCCACTCTGTGTAAGCACTAAGTTAACACACACCTGAAGGCAATAGTATCCCCCTCATTCATTTTCCCCACAGACAAAAATAGCTTTAGCACACGAAGCCGCAGAGGTGGGCTTGTTTAATGTCTAATGCTAGCCTACAGGTCTTGGTACACATCTCTGGGATTCTCTGTGATATGTAAATGTCTCTTTTTTTTCTGTGGGGAGGGGGTTGTGGAGGGCTGTTGCGAGTCAGATACTGTAAAAGCCGTTCTTTTTTGCCTTCAGGGGGTGGGAAGCACCATCACAGTGGCACAGGTATGTCATGATTTCTCCTGCTCCACTCTTGTTTTGGTCTTATCTTTTCCTTCTTTTTTGGTTTTGTTTTTGTTTTTTCTCTCTCAAACCCCTTCATGTGTGTTCTCTGACACCGCAGAATGCTTCTACCTCCCAATCCACTCACCAGCACCGACAGCCTGCTCCAGACACGGCAAGGCGAGCCCTGTTAACGACTGGCTTTTAAGTTCCAAACACTATAGACTGTCCATCCCACCAGATCAAGGCCGTGTCCACACGTACACGGGTGTTTCTGAAAATGGAGACTTTCTGTTTTCGTTTTTTTTCAAGAAATCTCGTCCACACGAGCACGTTTTCAAAAATATGTCCGTCCACACGCATGCCAAGCAGTGTTGCCAGACGTACAATAATTATCGTATTCATAGGATAATTTTACCCTCTGTATGATCAATAATTATAAAAATCCCATAATTTACGGTAATTTTACCCTCTGTACGATCAATAATTCCAAAAATCCCATAATTTACGATATTTTTACCCTCTGTACAATCAATAATTCCCAAAATCCCATAATGTTCCATAATTTTACACTCTGTACGATCAATAATTCCCAAAATCCCATAATTTACGGTAATTTTACCCTCTGTACGATCAATAATTCCTAAACCCCATAATGAACAGTCATTTTATTCTCTGTACGATCAATAATTCCAAAAATCCCATACTCTATGATTATTTCCCCCCTTCATTTGATGGCAAAGTTACTTCATTAGCACAACAAGCTACAGATCTCTGTTTTCATCCGGCGGTGCAGACAGACTCGGCTTGTTTATGCGGAGTTGTCTCACGTACCTTTACAGCCAAGCAGCGCGTGATGTAACACGTGGTGACGCAGAAAGTAAACTGTGATGAGTGGTTTAAGCGTGGAGTTGCATGGCGGAGTTGCAGTTATGGAATAGTAAGCAGATGCAACATCTCCATCATACTTACAGAAATGAATGGGAGAAAGAACCCCCTCCACCCCCGCCCCCGAAATTAAAGCCTTTAAATTTCTGTCGCTGTTGCAGCGTGTGAATGGTAGCACGTGCGAAAATGTTTCTCAATATTCAATAATTTTAAGCTGCTGGTACGATACTTCAACATTTAAGATCTGTGAACACTGATGCCAAGCCAACAGGGGGCGATATAACCTTAAACCGTACAGCACTGGTGACCAATCAGAAGCCTCTGTTTACAGAAACTCCTCCTTTTACAGAAACTCCTCCCTTTACTGAAACTCCTCCGTTTACAAAAACTCCTCCGTTTATAGAAACTCCTCCTTTTACTGAAACTCCTCCATTTATAGAAACTCCTCCTTTTACTGAAACTCCTCCGTTTATAGAAACTCCTCCTTTTACTGAAACTCCTCCGTTTATAGAAACTCCTCCCTTTACTGAAAATCCTCCGTTTATAGAAACTCCTCCCTTTACTGAAAATCCTCCGTTTATAGAAACTCCTCCCTTTACTGACACACCCGTGTACATGTGGGCATGGCCTCAGACAGACCCAGATCTTCCCTACAGACCCAACAGCAGTTTCCAAAATAGCTTGGTCACACCTCATTTTCTGTTCCTTTTTTATGTCACACATTGTGAAAAGAACCACCTGTGTTTATTCCATTAGAAAATCAGGCAACTGGAATCTTTGAGTTTGTTATGATGTGGACAACGTGAAGCATATCTGATCGTTCTGTGTCCATGGTGTGCTGGGATCTGTCACACTCAGTTCTGTGTTCAAGTCAATATGGGAAAATGTTACATGGGTTCATGTGCAGGACACCTCTCGGCCTCACTTCATAGCCAGTCGGCAGCTTTAAGGCGTTAAAGAGAGCTTTTAGTGAGGGACAGTTAAATTGTTTTCCGAAGATTATGTATCAGATCTACATTTTTTAAACCGTTCTCTGAGCTTGGCACAGTTATAGCAGTTTTTGCAGTACTTACTGTTATTGTGGTGACATTTTAGACACTCAGGTATTGGTCAGAATGGACCCTGACATGTTTATTTTTAATTTGAATAACCTCAGGAAGATCTGAGTTAGCCTATAGATTAAAGCATGTCCTGAAGGTCATTTCCTCTTTGTTTTAACAAACAGCAATAATAAAAAAAGGAAAAAGGGACAATATTCCGAGTTAAATGAGGCCCCCACAGCGAGAGCCCTGCTTGGCGCTGGGTGCTGATTGATAGTGATGTGATTGTGTGTAATGGTTGTTGTTGATGAAATTCAGCCCCTTTTATCAGACACTGGTTCACACTGGCACATGGAGACACCCTCATTATCACACACCCTTTTCTCTCAAACGAGCTCCACCACAGCTGCATGCCAGACTGTTTTCTGAAGTGTTAGGGGACCATAATTGTTGGAGTTTGTTAGAGTTTGGACACTGATTTGGAGAAACTGGTCTTCCAGTTGGATTGAACTGTGGCGGAGGAGAATAAGCAGGACCAGAAATCCAAGTGAATTGGACAAAAGTGTGGCACCAGAACCCAGTCAGGAGGCTTTCTTTCACTGGGACACTCCTGGGATGTACGCCAGTGACACCTATCAGTACTGCAGCTCATTAGACATAAAGCTGAGCCTCGGCTTTGCTATTAATGCATGTCGCTTCATTATTGATAATATCTGAAGCCACTGTTTTCTGTGTTCATGTGTTGCCACAATTGTTCCTACACTTATAACTTTAACTTTAAAATACTCCAGTGTAAATTTCTTTAACTCGTGCTCCGTGTTTAAGTTGTTTTCTTTTTATTAGGGCTGGGCACGTTAACTCGTTATTATTGCATTAACGGATTATTTACTTACGACAATTATTTTAGCAAGCGTTCATTTTTAAAAGAAATCCTTTTATTTTGAAAATGTGTCGCTTTTTTGTGCTCATGAGCGCGTGCATCACCATCTTGGGCTGGTTTTCGCAGGGCTCAGGCTTTCCATTACCTTTGTCCAAATTGTATGGACAAAAGTATTGGGACGCCTGGCCGTTACACCACCAGGGGAGTCTTTAATGACACTGCATTCAGATACAGAGACTTTCAGCTGCTATAATGCTCTGGACTCTGAGAGGAACTTGTTTTTCTATAATAAACTAGATAAAACCTGAATACCCTGCAGGTGCAAATGCTTTGATTTAATATTAGATTTGATTACATTAATGTTTAAATTGAGATTTACAGAAATATTTCTGTAACTGTGTGTTAAAGGGAACACTGCTGTTAAAAAGCTCCTTATTAGTTTAAAGTGTTTAAACCAAATGTTGTTGCACTTTAGTTCCTACAGCAGTACTTTCAAAATAAAAGTACACAATACACTACTTTTGATTATATAATTTTGCGTATAACAATTAATTGCGATTAATTTTAATTGTTGCCCAGCATTACTTTCTATTTTAGGTGTGTGTTTTAAATATAAAAATATAAAATTTTATGTTGAAACTGTCAGAAAAGTAGCAGTTCAGGATACATTGTACTTGTATAACTAAGCTTGTGACAAATAACGAATCTGACAAAGTAGCAATAGTTCAACACTGCAGTAAATGATGCTTCCACCACGTGTCCTATTATAGTTATCTAGTTATATGGATCTAGATAGCTTTGTGTGTGGAAGGAAGGTTGTAAACCGGTATAAATGTGTGTGTGTTACATAGCTAGAACTCGGAAGAACCCTCTTATTAAGAGATGCGGTATAAATCTGTTGCTAATGAAACGTGTGGAGGATCGTTTATTCCTTTTCAGCGACTCTAGCTGTGTATTGACCCAGGCTTGGAGATGTAGAGATGGTGAATTATTTACTAGGAGCTCACAGTCTTCCCCTCCACTGAGCAGGGAAACAAACCTGGTGTCAGGTTGTAGACACACACACACACAAGCAGTTCTTCACTGGAAGCTTCTCTTCATGCCAGTGTTTCAGTCGAGGTCTGGCACTGCATGCTGCACTGGTCAGTCAGTCGAAAGCTCCAGTGGTTGAGAAGATTAGAAAGAGATGGTCTTCAGGGCTCACCTAGTGTCGAATAACCACATACAGCTCTGGTTAAAACATAAGACACCACTGCAAATATGTTCACGTTCATTTTTTCGAGCTGCAAGTATTGAACTGAACAGCTTTGCCTTCGTTTTTAAGAACTGCTGACAATATTTCTCCGCATTTCCAAAGAAAAATATTGCTTTTTAAAGCATCGTTTTAAAGGAAACGACAAAACATCAGAATAAGAGAAATGATGCCGCTTTTACAGAACCTGAATAATTCTCTCTTAACAAATGGTTCTTCTTAAAGCCTGTATTTTTATTACTGTAAATTAAATGATTTTATTACTGTATTTACCTGCTTATACCAAAGAAATGTGCTGCATGAATTCCAGTCCAGTCTATACAGGAGTAACATCACTATTTACATTCTAGCACTGTGGGAGACAGCAGTTCAGTGTAAACTGTACAGTACAGTCTATACAGGAGTAACATCACTATTTACATTCTAGCACTGCGGGAGACAGCAGTTCAGTGTAAACTGTACAAATGCAGGTTTACCATCACATTCTCTTTAAGGGTAAAGTATTAAACTGAGTTTAAAAGGAAATGAAAGTGTTCTGGGAACAGATTTATGCAGATTTAGGCCACATCACAACACCGTGGTTTTTCACTGTACGCGGAAGGTCTTTATCGAAGGCTCTTGGAAGGCCCGGATGGATATTTTGTATGGAGGAGGTTAGCCTCTTTCTTGTTCAACATACAATAAGTAATATAATGCAATGTAGCCTGTTCTAGATAAATGAACTGTCCTGTGTGGAAAACTGGGCAAAATATTTGCTCATAAGTAGATACGAATTGCAAATGTACTGATTTCCCCAGGCGTGATATATGTATTACTGCACCATGCAGCTGAAGGCCTGTGCATATTTATGGTGGCCCCTCAGCCTGAAGCTTAAAACCTGAAAGTGCATCTTTCCCCGCCCCCTGCGCCCTTCGAAGCCGCTCTAGCTAAAAAGGATGATGGCTAGTGCTTTCGTTACTTCCAATTAAACATTGCTTGTTAGTTTAACCTCTAGGTAAACCCATCAAACAATTGATGTCAAGGCAAAAGCCTGCCAACGGTGGTGCCTTCGGCCGCGCAGTCATTAATTTTAATTGCCTAGATATTAAAGATTTAGAAGCGCGGTGACACGGTGGGGTAGGACTGATCTGATGTCATGTAAATTCGCCGGCTTTGGTGTAGCACGGCTCCGGCTGCTGGAGATATTAAAATGGAAGCGCAGAGGTGGAAATTAAATAAAGCTTCATTAAAGGGCTTGGGCTCTCTGCCTGGCCCAGCCAGTGCCGGGATACGGCAGGAGAGATCGCCACGGCGACAGGCCGGTGTAATTTATAGGGCTATTAAGAAACAACCCCTAATCTCTTTATTATTCCACAATTATTGCAGCGCAAGCATTCGCACTTCTGCCCCCCGATGTGACCTAGATCTTATTGTTTCCAGTGTGCTGTATTTTTGTATCACTGCGATAATTAATGCACGAGGCGCCATAGACGTGCTCTTAAGTACAGTAGCCTATGCGGCTCTAATACCATACGTATGTAAGAGTGCGCACTATTAAACCAAGAGCCTGTTCTAGTCATCAGCGACTGGATTAACGCTCATCACATCGAGGTTTCAGGGACACTTTCATGGTAATTCACTGTAAAAATTGCTATCCTGGCAAGTAGGAGCAGCTTGAATGTAGGCAGCGATTCTCATTATAAGACTGTAAGAGTGTAATAAGATTACTCAGCCTATTTATAGACATTCATACATATTTGAAATAAAACAGACTTCACTGGACTGTAATGGTGCTTGCTTTAAGAAATAAAGCTGGTTGGAGGGCTTGCAGGAGCAGGGGTCGTTGGAGGCCTAGTGGGTAGGATACTTGTCTCAGGACCAAGAGGTTAGGGGTTCAAATCCTACCTTTAGAAAACCATCAATGGGTTCCTGAGCAAAACCCTTAACCCCAAGTTGCTCCAAGGACAATGCCCCCTGTAGATAGGGAATGGAAGTCACTCTGAATAAAAGCGTTGTGTATGTAAATGTAAATATCTCCCAGTTCTGCAAGATCATTTTAGTCAGTGAAAATGTCTAGAAAGCTGTGTAGTAAACATATATTCTAGATCAGTGGTTCCCAAACATTTTTTCATTGAAGCCCCCCTTGCCTGTGTCCAAAACAAGCCAGGCCCCCCAACCTCAACTCTCATTAAGAACCTTTATTTGCAAAAAATAAACAGCGGTTTTAGGTTTTTGTTCTTATACTCTTATACACACACGCATACACACAGTTTTACGTTTCTCAGATATTGGGATTTAATGAATTTACAAGTCTACAAATATAATTTGGGAGCCTCCGTGCAGACAAAATTGAGTGCACCCCCTGCGATCTCTCACGTCCCCCTAGGGGGGTGGGCCCGGACCCCAGGTTGTGAACCATTTATTTTCAAGACGTTTTCGTTTGTCAGTCTAGCATGTGCTTCTTACGTGTTTTTTTTGACACCGCAGCGTAGCTCATTGATTTGCCGAAACCAAAATATGCCCCATTGCTGAGGAAACATTTTCCAGCAGGATTTCTTCGGCACGAACGCGTGAAGCACCGCTCTGGTGACATGATCTTGAGCGATCACCGCTAAAGCTTGGTGCTGCCACAAGATGAGCAGCCCCTGGTGTGTTGGTTTTTGTCTAGAGACAAACAGAGAGCATGTCACGCTCTCATCCATAATAGCACACAAGCCCTGTCTGATAATCGCTTAATTAGTCTAAGTGCCCAGCGGATATTACTGTGGGAGGCTGGGGACTGTGGACTTGATGGACCTGAACGTGACATCTTGAAACAATCATACTGCTCAGTGCACTGTGCCTCTTCTGCTTTGACGTCTGACACCCCCCCGCCCCTCTTCCCTCACTCCCCAACACCCCCACCCACCCCCTACCCCTCCACCCTCCTTTTCCTTCACCCCCTCCCTCAGGTATCCAACTGGTTCGGCAACAAGAGGATCCGCTACAAGAAGAACATCGGCAAGTTCCAGGAGGAAGCCAACCTGTACGCCGCCAAGACGGCCGTGAACGCGGCGCATGCGGTGGCCGCGGCCGTGCAGAACAGTCAGACCAACTCGCCCACCACACCCAACTCCGGTAAGCACCAGAGAACACCTGCCCGAGCCCCGAATCGGCCCCTCGTCCCACCACGCCCCCCTCGGAGGAGCCTCGCTCTCTCCCACGCTCCGGCATCGTGACAGTGAGGGGTCCCAGCTCGGGGGATAGGCTCCACTCGGCTGCCTCCCAGACCGTACATGCCGAACGAGACAAACAAAGTCAAGCAGACAAGCAGAAAGTGTGTGTGTGTGTGTGTGTGTGGGTTCCTGCTGTGTGAACGTTTTTTGGGATAAAAAAAAAAAGATATTCTCCCATTCTCCCCTTCCTCTTATGCATAACAGTGACACCCCCACTGTGAATTAATGTAAATCTCTTTGCTTGGAGCGGCGTTATGCTCTAAAGAAGACAAAAAAACGCTTTTAATGAATATTTTATTAGTAGCATAATGCCGTGTGTTGTGATGACATTCAAACAAAAATAATAACAATAGTAAGTATATATATATATATATATGAAACGGAAGTGACTATGGCTGAGGCCCTGAGGGCTTGTGGGGAGGAGATTTAAAGGGGTCCACTTTTTCTTGCACCCAGGATTCCAGATGAAAGATGAAGAATTTCAGCTGGACTCTGCAGAGAACAAAAACACTCTATTAACCAACATGTTTACTGGTACTGGACTTTTCCATCAGCTTCTTTTGTCCTCACTGTCGTTGGCACATGACCCCTTGTGTGCTAGAACATTAGAGTAGCCGGTGATGTGAACCCCTGTGGAGCTTGGGCTGCCAACCCCGTACCCAATCTGTTTGTGTTGATCTGATTTCCTTTTTGTTTCCTTTCTCCTTCATGTATGTATGTATGTATGTGTGTGTGTCCGTATTTATTTACTAGCGATAGGTAGTGCAGTAGATGGGCTCCTCAGTTCTTTTCTTCCCTTGCTTCTGCTTCTTTCTGGTTGCTTGCTTTCTGGGCATCTGTGTTTGTGCGTGGGTGACGTGAGCGTGTTCTCGTAGATGTGTGTGCGCTCGTGCTCGTGTCAGTGCGTGAGAATGTGTGAACTCCTCTCTCTCTCTCTTCCTTGCACTCTTTCGTTATTCAGCCACTTACATCTTTCCTTTCCAGGTTCGTCAGGTTCTTTTAACCTCCCAAACTCAGGGGACATGTTCATGAGCATGCAGAATCCGAATGGGGATTCTTACCAAGGGGCACAAGTCGGAGCCAATGTGCAGTCACAGGTAGGCTCCACGCACGGGGACTGGGGCCGCACCCAGAACAGAAAGCCGCTAGCTAGCCAGTCATCCACAGTACAGTCTCAGGCCACGCCCACACGTACACGGGTGTTTCTGTAAACGGAGGTGTTTCGTTTTGTCCTTTCCTCCACAAGTAAACAACGTTTTGGTTCAGGTTTTTGAAAACTCGGGCCAAAGTCGCGATTTCCGAAAACAGTGAACTTTATTGCCATTTCACCATATACAAGTATACAGGGAAACGAAATGGCGAGAGCTCTGGATCTGCAGTATATATACAAATATTTAGAAGAAATAAGATTTAGAAATCATTTTTTTGAAATAATATAGACAGACAAACCATTGTGCAAGACAATCTGTGCAATCAGACAGTATATAGTAATCTATGAATCTATGGTATTTCCTAATGGGTAAGCTACTACACATATACAGTAAAGATATGAATTTGACAGAACATATTCGAGTAGCAAAAACGACGACTGTGAAAAACGGAGTGTTTGGCGTCAGACTGTGTGCCGCTCATATGACGTCACAGTATGCGCCGAGTTTCCATCAGGTTTTCATCCACAGTCCCGACGTTTCCAGAGTCCGACTGCTCTCAGCCTGGTCAGGAGTTCTGGCCTGTTTACACTCAGGAGGAATTTCTGTCCCTCCAGTACGAAGGACAGAGACCTCAGAGTCGCATCAGACGCTCTTATATTCAACACAGACCGTCTCTGGGAATGATGGTCAGAAAACACCCGTGTACATGTGGACATGGTCTCAGATGTACAGAAGGGAGCAGTCATTCCTCAGAGGAGCTCAGTAATGGGGAGATAAGCTCATAGTATCGATTTGTCAGTCACTCAGATTTAGCAGGAACTGCAGTGCAAGAAAGTTTGTTTATAAGAGTGGCTGTTACATGGCATGCATTGATTTTAGAGTAGTTATGAAACAATGATTGATGCTTTCTTTTAGATTAAGTGTTCACTCAGAAATGTAACTGCATTCTGAGGATTGTCTTTTCAAAACCATCCACTTGCATTTCTCAGGCGTTTATCTGATCCCAAAAACGCAAGGAACTTTTTCTCGAAACCTCAAAATGTGACACTCAGAGCCATCAACTGTAAATTCCCACAACTTTCTCTTGGATTCCTACATTTCTGCAAAATTCCTTTTGCACACAGTGGGCTCACGCATACTGAGGAGAGGTTTCCAGACCTTAATATTTATCTTCAACACCTTTAATTGTTGCAGCTGTTCTTCCAGAACTCGCCTGGTTCTTTCTTCAGTTCAGTGCTGATTCATAGCGTGTGTGATGTACAGGGTGTGGTATAGGATCATAGGTCTAGTGCGCTGCCCTTCAAAGCCAAAGTGCAGTAACAACATATTTGGTCAAAAATGACTTTTTGACTACATTTACGGCATTTATCAGACGCTTTTATCCAAAGCGACTTCCATTCTCTAACTACAGGGGACAGCCGGAGGCAAGTATCCTACACCCTGAGCTACCTCCACCCATTGACTACAAATGGGGTTTAGGACGTTTCCTTTGTCTTGTGAGAAAATATCCTGGTCGTCCACTTTCAGAGAAATGATGGTGTCAAAATTGCAATAACTGCAAAAACTTTAAGCCCTTTTTCTCAGTTTCAGCTTTGGCATGGTTTGTAGGGCAGTACAGTGTGATCAAGGCCTGTAGAGCGTTTAGAGAAGGGCGGCACTGTGTGTTAGAAATAAAAAGGCGAGAGCGAGAGAGTATGTTTTTTGTTTGCCATGTCTGTAGTCAGATGACTATGAGTAATCGAATTTCATGCTGCAGCTTTGAGTGATGGGTGCTCTGGTTGCCCTGAGATGTTCTCTGATCCTGCCTATTTTTGTAGCCCTGGTGGTACTTCAGTGTATTACTGATAATTCCATTGTTCTGGATGTGCAGTTCAGTAGCTCTGACCCTAAAGGCCTTGACACACAGTCTCTCTTTGATACTAATGCGATAATTCACTCTGCCTTATTGGATTTGCATCTGGCACGGTGTGCCACCAAGACATGCATAATCGAATGTTCTAAAGGCCAGGCCATTCCCTGACAGTGGGGACGCTCTGTGTCAGACGGAAATGACTGAGTGTAAATCTTCCTCAGAACAAAGATGGACTAAACTAGATCTAACTGGCAGCTACATGTGACTCCGACTTTTACACCAAATGCTCTGGAGTTTGGAAGGGCTGCCTGGTGTGTTTTTTTTCTTTGGTTGCACTGGGGGACAGCCGGTGGCCTCGTGGTTAGGGAGTTGCCTCTGTGATGAGAAGGTTGTGGGTTTGAATCCCAGGACTGCTAGTGGCACCACTGGAGCAAGATGGCGTCCCCACACACTGCACCCCAGGCTGCCTGCTGCTGTTTTTGGGGCAGCTGGGTGGGTTAGGGGTTAGGGTGTTGCCCCTGCAGGGAGAAGGTTGTGGGTTTGAATCACAGCACTGCCAGTGTCATCCCTGGTGGGTTAAATGGGTTAAATGCAGAGAAAAAGTTTCACTTAGTTTCACTTAGCTGTGGTGTGTTCATGCATCACCGTAAGGGGCCACTTTACTAAACAGGGCTATAATCACATGTTTGGTCTCTGTAATACTGATATCGCAGATCAGCAATGTGCAAATGAGCCTCTAATCAACACTTGTGACAGTGTTACTGGGTCTTTTGAGGTGTCGAGTTATTCATATAAATCAGCAAAGGTCAAATTATTTCAGCTAATCTTTAACCAGTAAAGATAACATTTATGTGGATCATGTAATAAATTCTTACATGACCATTTTACAACCTTGGAATTAGACAGACAGCTCTTGTTACTGTGCCTTTATGACCAATATATGTAATTGAGAGCATTTCTGATTGGCCGCCTTGTATTGCAGCTCATTATAAAGGCAGCACAGGGCCGAAACACTCCTTACAACCTCAGCATGAATGGGCGGGGCTAAACTGCTGGACGCTGAATGTATGTAAATGTGTCAAATTTGTGACATCACAAAAATGGGCTGTTTTAAAAACGGGCTGTTTGTGCAGCTTGGTTTCCGTAAATGGGCTGTATGGATAGCTAAGTAAACGCACACTTCAACAATATTTATATACTTCATTCCTTTTTAATTCCAGAATTACAATATTACAGTTGTATCCATATCTTGCAGCGTTAGGCTACTTGCATAACTGGGTGAGTTTGTCACCCGCCATCATGTCAGAAAAGCACCATCTAACTAAAATGATTTGAGTGTAGAAAATCTGCAGTGTAAATATACAGTTACGTATTATAATATTTTAACAAGTGAAGTCATGCTGTTCTTTAAACGCTGTGCTGGCAGCGAGTGACTGCTGGAAGGTGCGCCAGCCAGTCTGTGCTTTCCAATACATTTATGTTGGACTGGATCCTCTTCGGCTCTAAATTCCTCCTGTAAAGTGTCCCACAGGCAAACCTTCCTTCTGCCCGGAGCCTTTTAATAAATTGTTTTTGTCAATAAAGTAGATATGGTGTCTCCTGAAGGGCAGAAGGGAAGAATCAAATCAGGAGTTATGGGGAGGAAACAGTAACGAGGATCTGAAATGGGATCTAAATGCCTTCATTTGCATATAAAGAGGTCAAACACTTTTGTTTAAAAACTAAATAAAACTTGATGGGCCTTGTGGGGCTGATTGTGCATGTATGGTTCCAGCCATGATACCTTTTGGGCTAAAAATTGGTGGGAATGTGGATTTTTGAGCGCAGTGACTGAAAACTCGAAACCAATCAATTCCTTGAAAAGATGGTGCTCAGAATAGGGGTCAGTGGTGCAGCTAATGTGTGTTCATATCCACATTCATTACACAGATCAACAGGTGAAAATCATCATGTATGAATTTCTGTGGGTTCTGTAGTGTTTTTCATGCTGATTTCAGATCTGTGTTTAGTGTTTCCTGCAGGTACAGTGTTTGTG
>JBBPDB010000017.1:5720636-5742371 GCA_037974465.1 Brachypetersius altus | reverse complement strand
CTTCATCACAAACACTGTACCTGCAGGAAAAACTAAACACAGATCTGAGATCAGCATGAAAAACACTACAGAACCCAAAGAAACTGATACATGATGATTCTGACCTGCTGACCTGTGGAAATAAATAGGGACAGAATTACTGGCATCCTCTATGTAGTATTTGCATTCTCCAGCAGCTGACTTGCCAGATCTGAGTCTCATATAATTCTAAATGACACTAAGGAATACAGAGCAAGGAATCTAAGACCACCTCAGTACAGAATCTCTCCAGACCTTCTAAGATCATCAGACTTTCCAGGGTTTTAAAAGGTCAAGCGACTGGGATGGCCGGTAAAAAGCTTGACTCCGAGGGGGATTTGGACATATACTTTGGACTGTCATGCTGGACTATGGCCGCATCCACCAATTAATCTCCCATTTATATTTATATTGACTGATTTGAAATGAATCATCAAATAGTGTATCATTATTTTTGCTCCTTATATAAATAACTTGACGTGCTACAGCTTATTTCTGCCTGTTTGACTAGGGATCACAAAAAAAGATTTAAATTTAAAATGTGATTACCCTGGTTCAACGAATGGCAAGAACTAATTAAACAAAATAATAATTAAACCAGATTGAAAATTCACAGCAAGTTAACTGAAGTTTGTTACTAGGTGGTTGCTATGGTATCACAGTTCAGGGCTTATTTAAAAAATATGGACACAAAACACAGGGGTACCAACAACCATCAGTAGTTACATTCTTGCATCTCTACTAACAATAAAGGCAGATACCTGGCTCTGTTCACCAGCACTGAGCAATTCTGACTCAACGAGTTTCTCTATGCTGCAGCTCTCACTGTGTCCCCCAGTAAAGACTCCAGTCTCTCAGTGATCCCCAGTAAAGACTCCAGTTTCTCTGTGTTCCCCAGTAAAGACTCCAGTCTCTCTGCGGTCCCCCAGTAAAGACACTAGTCTCTCTCTGTGTTCTTCCAGTAAAGACTCCAGTCTCTCTGTGTTCCCCAGTAAAAGACTCCAGTCTCTCTGTGTTCTCCCAGTAAAGACTCGTCTCTCTATGTTCACCAGTAAAGACTCCAGTCTATCTGTGTTCCCCAGCAAAGACTCCAGTCTCTCTGTGTCCCCCCAGTAAAGACCCAGTCTCTCTGTGTCCCCCCAGTAAAGACCCAGTCACTCTTTGTTCCCCAGTCAAGACTCCAGTCTCTCTGTGTTCACCCAGTAAAGACTCCAGTCTCTGTGTTCACCCAGTAAAGACTCCAGTCTCTCTGTGATCCCCCAGTAAAGACTCCAGTCTCTCTGTGTTCACCCAGTAAAGACTCCAGTCTCTCTGTGTTCCACCAGTAAAGACTCTAGTCTCTGTGTTCACCCAGTAAAGACTCCAGTCTCCCTGTGATTCTCCAGTAAAGGCACTACTCCCTCTCTGTGTTCCTCCAGTCTTTACTGTTCCTCCAGTAAAGACTCCAGTCTCTCTGTGTTCCCCCAGTAAAGACTACAGTCTATCTGTGTTCCCCAGTAAAGACTCCAGTCTCTCCGTGTTCCCCAGTAAAGACTCCAGTCTCTCCGTGTTCCCCCAGTAAAGACTCTAGTCTCTCTGTGTTCCCCCAGTAAAGACTCCAGTCTCTCTATGTTCCCCAGTAAAGACTCCAGTCTCTCTATGTTCCCCAGTAAAGACTCCAGTCTCTCTGTGTTCACCAGTCAAGACTCCAGTCTCCCTGTGTTCACCAGTAAAGACTCCAATCTCTCTGCGGTCCCCCAGTAAAGGCACTAGTTTCTCTCTGTGTTCCTCCAGTAAAGACTCCAGTCTCTCTGTGTTCACCAGTAAAGACTCCAATCTCTCTGCGGTCCCCCAGTAAAGGCACTAGTTTCTCTCCGTGTTCCCCCAGTAAAGACTCCAGTCTCTCTGCAGTCCCCCAGTAAAGACACTAGATTCTCTCTGTGTTCCTCCAGTAAAGACCTCAGTCTCTCTGTGTTCTTCCAGTAAAAACTCCAGTCTCTGTGTAATTTATCTTTGTGAAGAATTATTCTCGGATCTGTGAATTTAAGGTGCCCTGTCAGAAAGTGCAGCTCTGTTTCAGGTTTGTTTAGTTTACACTGCTGGCCTGTTCTTTTCTCTGGAGGCAGCCAGGACCTCTCAGCCTGATGATCTCCTCAGCCAGGCTGTGCTGACTGAGCGCCTTGTTAGGGAGGGTCTCAGATTTGTGTCGGTCACTGTGTTCAGGTATTCTGCCACACTGTACTGACATTTTAGGGTCAAAAAACACTGCATTTTAATTTTGATTGTATTTGGGTTTTCCAATAGGTGATACATTTTTCTTTAAGCTGAGCTACAATCTGGTTGATTCAGATCAGATCTTTTCTTCTGGTCCTGAGCCTGTTCTGTTAGTGTGTGTTAGTGTGACTGTATATTATTGTGTGTTAGTAGGTGAACAGGACAAGCTGAGAGAGGGAACTGTTCTTTTTGTTCTCTCTTGTTATCGCAGAGCTTCATAATGATGTGAGTGAGGGTTGCTGTTTTTTTAGTCGCTTCCGGAATTTAATAATGCTTTTTGGAATTATGATATAGTGGATACTGGTCTATTTCTGCTCTGCATGCATTGTTGGTGATGTACTTTTATTCCTGCATGCAAAGTCTCTATTAGATGTTAGATTGGTCAGCAGAACCTCTACCCTGCTTTAAAGGACAATCAATTCAATTATAAACTATTTTTAGGCAAATTCTGTTTTTAAAAAAAAGGCATTTTATGGCATAGAAAGCCCTGTGTGTCTTATCTCTTCACTGAGGAACTGACTGTGATGCAGACGTAGCTGTAGTTTGAACAGTGGCTAATTTCATTTGTTCCTAATCTAAATGTGTGTTTTAAACATGGGCGCTGGAACCAAAGGTCACTTTTAACTAATAGCACTAGTAAAGGCACTAATATT
This sequence comes from Brachypetersius altus, assembly GCA_037974465.1. Taxonomy (NCBI): domain Eukaryota; kingdom Metazoa; phylum Chordata; class Actinopteri; order Characiformes; family Alestidae; genus Brachypetersius; species Brachypetersius altus. The sequence continues at coordinate 5,739,447 of JBBPDB010000017.1, read as the reverse complement.
CAAAATGCTCAGCTAAACTGACTGAAACTGATCATTATATCTATGCCACACTGTGCGCCTGTCTGACTCCACAGTGAAAATACTGAAACAGTTCTTGATTGATGCTGCGCTTTAATAAAACCAAAAGCAAGTCTACTGCAAATCTAATATTACTGTGACGTCCACAGAGCGGCCACTTATTTTGAAGTTAGTGTATGTTTGTGTCTTGAGTCTCAGATTCAGGTGTCCTGTGTTTTCTTTAAGTGATTGTGTTTAACTATTGGTTCATGTTTGAGTGGGGTTTTGTATTTAAGTTCTTGTGTCTTCTATATGTAGTCTTGATTCTGTTAGCCCCTTGTGGCTTTTTGTTTCATTATGGAGAGTCTGTGTCTTTTGTAAAATAAATCCATCTAATGGAACCTGCACTCGTGCGCCTCGCCTCACTCCCCGTGCACGGCTCGACGTGATAATTACTCATCATTCAAAAAGTTGATGTGACTGAAAAAAACTGAAGGCAGATCTGAAATCAACATGAAAAACTGTGATGATTACAAAAGATTTTTTTTTTGAGCTGTTTTACCATCTTGTAGTTACACTGCTACATATAGAGATTTCCCTACACATCCAAAGATACTGAAAACACAGTAAACCTTAATGCAACATGCTTTTATTTATTTATTCAAAAGCATTGTAGCTGGGATAGGCACCAGTACCCCCCCACCCCGACCCGACCCCCCCGACCCGAGTGCGGGATAAAGGGGTAGATAATGAATGGATGGAAAGCATTGTATGTTGGATCATCAGCATGTTCCCTCAACACACTTCTTCTCTTTTGAACAGTTATAGAATGACTGCAGACTAACTTTGGTGATCTAAGTATCAGGGAGACTAATGTCATAATAATGATTAAATAAAAATGTGTGCATTTGTGTATAAGATGCAACTGTTTTAGACTGCTCTTGATCCTTGAAAGGACAGCATTAAACACTAACTCAGCATTAGACTCCACAGAGATGCTGCATTCTGAGATTATAAGCGTATCTGAAAACAAACAAACTGAACAACATAACATTTACTATTCACTGTAGTAGAAATACTGCAGGACTGAAAGATAATTAAGAAAATATTCCAGACTATTCACTGTAAAATCCCTGTTCTTCTGTAATTTTCTTAATTGTTACACTTGGATCTGAAATGGCCTGTGAGATTCAGGGAGTGGTTTGTTAGTGATATGCGCAATTTGCCATATTCATACACATAAAAGGCAGATTTTAATCCGGTATGATACGCTGTGGAAATCCACAGTCCAGAGGTTCCAATTTATATCAGGTATGCCTACAATTAAAATTATTCAACGCTATATGGACACAAGTATGTGGACACTCAAACATTACATCAACAACAAAACATAAGCTCCAGTCTAAAATGCTGCAATCCTGCCTCTGCCACCAAATCAGCTCCAAACCGCCGAGGTATGAGCTCTATAAGGCCTCTGTAGATATCTGGAACCACAGACTGTTTTGTCTATGATTAGTCAGAGCGAATCACTTTGATTGTTGCTTCACTGCATCGTTCTTTATCTGCATAAAGTTGAGAAAATTTCGAATCTAAAGAATCTTTTTTGAAAAACAATGGCCTTGTGGTGATCTTGCACCTCTGCATGTCACCTATTTGCCTGGACTTTGGAAGCCCAACTCAACTTCAAACTCCTAGGATGCAAACTCCTATGTCAATCTGATTACAGGCTCTGTAGCTTCTTGATGCACCCAAATGTAACTGCAACTTCTTAGATCATCATTGGCCAGAAGAGTCTAGAAAGGACACCCTGCTGTTAAATCCATGTCTTCCCTGGAAGTCTAGACCACCGCTTATAACCATCAGCTCAACTCTTTGCTAGACCCCAGACTCTAAACAGGCCTCTCCCACCGAGAAGTGATGCTGGTCAGACGCTCTTCTGTTCCTCAGGTCCTGGATTTGACATGCTTAAAACTTTTTCTTGCCCGTGCAATGAGCCTTTCCAGACTCTGGAGGAGCCATTAGCATCCCGGATGAGAGTCAATTCATCCCCGAAACTCCCCCTTTCAGAGGCGAAGAACTTCTGCAATCACTGTAAGAGTTGCTCAGGTGCTGGCTGATGTCTTCTTCAGAGTATGACAGGATCCCACGCTTCTTCTGCTCAACCAATTCAAAAGGATTTGTTATGCAGGCTCTCTCCCAGCTGTGACACTCCCAGCTGTGAGAGAGATGAACTCACCTCTTACGATGCTACAAAACTGTTAGCGCTGGATTTCTTCCTTGTTCACTATTCTGTTTCAAAGACTTCACCTCCTTCCTGAGCTTACATCTTCATGCCTCCTGTTGATTTGGCCTGGCAATGTTGCATGGAGGTTTTGCCCTCTCACTGTCACTTATGTTGTCATCAAATTGGCCTCGTGTGCAGCACACCACAAGACCTGGTGATGAGGTGCAGCATGTGGAGCTTGGAGATTCTGGATGCTACAGGGTGACTCTGGGCTCCTCTGTCTCACAAGATGCAATGCTGGGTACTGGAGGCCTGCATGTTGCTCCACTTCTTTCCTCCTAGGGCAGCCCATCCTGGTCTGGAGGATCTTCAGACTTCGCAGACCGTACCACGTCAACAGGTTGTGCCAGTCTTTGATAGCCCATTGTCAATAACTGGTTACTGTGAAATGTGTCCCTCTTAGAAGTTCATTCTTGCCCCAAAAGTTTCAAAATGTATCAAGAAAATAGCCTTTATACTAGTATCTGATTAGAATGAAGGTTAGTAGTATCACCCTACTTGATCCAGTAAACAACAGCTAAATTAGGCTGCTTGCACAGCAAGATAAAACAAAAAATCCAGCTGAAGTCAGACACAGCGTAACCTGAGATACAAATCCTCAACACTGTTACTGTGGTTTTGTACAAAGCACATATGTTTCACTGAATGTATTTCAATATAAGACTAACATTAATTGTATTATGAGGAGTACACAAGGGCAACATATAACAGTGTATAGTGCCATCGGCCTTGTCTTGTGTGTATTTCAACAATGGCTGGAGGTCAGTGACTTAGTAAAGGACTCAGTAAGAGACCTTCCTGCTGCCTCCTGCTGTATATCTATTACGGGTTAAGAAACTACCATTGCGTGAAAGACTATGTGCGTTATTTTTGCTATGATGTGCAACAGTCTACTATGTGCAATACTGTGCAATGCTCTTACCAGGTGCAAAAACATTATTATGTACAATTTCATATGTTGTTTTCTAAATGGGCGCTAAATCAATTATATACTTATCTTATGTACAATAGTACTCTTGCACAATACTACTACTTGGTCAATATTACTTAATAATCCTTAATTACTACTGATTTTGTGCAATAACTAATTCCAAACCACCATTTGTGTCAATAGTTTTTCCCTCTGCACAAAATTTCTACTTGGCCATTATTCGTTTTTTATTACTTAATAGTACTTAATTACAGTACCATCATCTGTGTCAGTATTTTTTCACTCAGTAGCATCACTTATAGATGGATATTATACCAAACATATTGTGGTTTATATTTATATTTATATTTAATTGATATTTATTTCATATTGTGTCTATCTGTGTGTCTTTGTGTGTTGTGGCAGTCATCACATAACTATTTCTTCCGGGATCAATAAAGTTTTCTGATTTGGATTTCCAGCAGCAAACACCTGCATTTAAAGTGAACCTATATTAGGACAAGATGCATCCTAAGAGGCATTAACTCGTCATTTGAATTTCATCGTTGGAATGATATGAAAATCTTGCTTGTGTATAAAAATACCTCTAGACACCAAAACACTAAACGTTTTCAGGCGCACTTAAGGTTCATGTGTTGGAAAGGTGCTAGAAAGACACATTGTACTAGCCTGTACGGGCTTCTAATTCATAGACAATACAAATACAGTACTGCTGTTCATTGTAAGGCCTTTGGAACATTTGGAATTTAACTCATATTAATAACTGTCAATTAAATCAGTAACATCCATTATGATCTTTTATTACATTATTTTTACATATACATTGAAATGCTACAAGCTACACAGCACAAGGTGTTTTCCCTTAAAGCTTTTTTGAGAACAGCGAGACCTTTGTAATGTAATTATTTATTCACTGCCACTCTTTAACTGCAACCCATTAATGGAATTTAGATGATTCTTTTATAGCTTTCTGAATCATTACCTTTAAATCTGTATACACATAATTACAGTGGTGTAACAGGTCACTAATAGTCTCATTTGATTCATGTATATTTTTCAAAATGTATTGGTAACATTAAGTTTTGAACATTAGCGTACTTCAGGCAGAGATCAGATTAATTTGGTGTGCTAGGTTAGCATCACCTTAATCAAAAGATGTCAAACCCACATCTACAAAGCTGCCAGGAACATGTGACACTGTTTGAGATCACAGCTATTGACTTGAGTGTAAGCAGGTGAGGTTATGGGGGGGAGGAAAGACTGGATTCTTGTGTGGCTTGCTAAGCATCTGAGTTGTATGAAAGTGACATTCTCCGTTTTTAATAATTCACGTTACAGTTAGCTACACATGCATTTTTAACCGCGAGTCTGGCAGTGTATGCTTTTAGAATTCACAGAATCCGTGTGTGCGGTCTGCTGAGTCAAGGTCAGCATGGCCAGTGGAGACTAAAAAACTTCCACAGGCAAGCAAATGCATTTTTTAACAACAGGGGAGTCGCATAGTGCTTTTTACGTCATTAGGAAACAAGTACATAGAACATATGTGTGTGTGTATATATAACAGTGGCATAATGCATGTCTAAGTTAATGTGGAAGCAGGATCCACTTGAAAATACAGGTACTTTCCTAATCACTTCATCCCACCTGCCTGGCAAGATTACAGATTTCGACTGTACCAGGATCCTAATATGCAGCGTTTGAAAAAAATATGTGCAGAACTGGAAAACGTTTCAAAGACTGACTTGGCCTGTTCTTCCATTTCTATATAAACAAGCCCGACAGGAGCCACAGGGCTTCGTTTGCACCGATTCTGACAGAAAACCACTGTTTCGCGCGTCTGCAGGGACACCATCAAAACAAGCAGGGTGGTCCAGAGTCCTCAGACACCCCCCAGGCCCCGCCCCAAAACCAGGCTACTGCATGGTAAGAGCAGCTCTTAGGCCATCGCACGACCACCCAGCCGAGAGCTCCAGCCCTGGCGTGTCCAGGAGCATCCTTTAAAGAGGGGCTCGGTGCAGTGGCGCAGGCGTGAAGAGCATGGTGCTCATTACTCAGGCCACCTCCAGTGACGCAAGCCCTGTGTTCTGATGTGGCAAACCGTGATGTCGAAGCTAAGACAGAGCACGGTTTTCTTCAACACTCACCCAGTCAAGGAAAACGCAGCCGCGGCGCCCGATCGGTCACACCGTGATTCGGAACCGTCTCCAGTTGCGCGTCTGTTCAGAAATAATTCCCATCTCGGCGCGGTTCTACATCCATTCCCTGCTCCGAACCACGTCTACGGGTCTAAATGGTGCTTTCCCACTTCAAACACAGACCCCAGCCACATCTCCCCAGCCCCCGCGACGCGTAGGGGGTCTCCGGTCCAGGGCCGGTGGAGAGGGGCGCTCCAGCAGCGGCGCAGCGACAACAGCACGCGTCAGGTGCGGCCGGGTCTGATGGAAAGCTGGCCTGACCAATCGCGTGTCTCCAGAACAGTGACAAGCACCGCCCCCACGCACAAGTCCACCAATCGTTAATTGGGTCAGGACTGTCGCGCGCAGGTGCCCCCTTAGTCCTCGAGCTGGTGCTCAGTATGGCAATCCATCACGGGCCAAAATGGCTGGAGATTTAAATCTATTGCAGGGAATTAGAACCAGCAACATTCTGAATCCCTTTTTGCAGACAAGCAGTCTCAGTTCCACTGGCTGAAAATCCTTTTCATGCCAAAAAAGAATAAAAAAAATGGTGAAGATGTTAATGACAGTCATCAGACTGATTTGTGGAAGAGCTTTTATTAACAAACAAAGAACAAAACAGCGACTTTCCTGAAACTTAACAAACTGATAAAGAAAGCAGCACAGTGGTAGGGCAGGAATGTGAAAACTGTGGCTGAAAAGTGAACATTGTCTAGATCTCAGTCCATCGTGGAGAACGCTGATCACGCCACAGTATGGTGAAAGAACTGAGAAGTTTTAGTTTTAGCCCCAGACTCACCCGCATAAAGTGCTCCATCGAACATCACAGAAAATCCTTCTTTCCCATCAGACTCTATAACTCCTCCCCCTGTGACACGCCCACTCATCACTCTAGAACTCCTCCCACTGTCACACACCCACCCAACACTCTGTAACTCCTCCCATTGTAACACACCCACCTATCACTCTATAACTCCTCCCCGTCACACACCCACCATCACTCTAACTCCTCCCACTATCACACACCCACCATCACTCTGTAACTCCTCCCCCTGTAACACACCCACCCATCAGACTCTAACTTCTCCCTCTCACATCCACACACAACCTGTGCAATATCCTGTTGCTTCTTGTGTAATTTCTTACAGTTTAAATGATCATTAACCATCATTATATGCATTTTTGTTCCGTGATCCGGACGGAGTGGTTCTCCTGAGGTGAGGCTCAGCCGCTGCACTCTGGTTGTGCTAAACCCGCCGAATTCCACAAATATGGGAATGTCGATTGCATCATTTCTGGTAACATCGGGCCGTTTGCGTGCTCTCCCATTTATTTTAAGGCCATTACCCCTGCAATCAGAAGGTTGTGGATTCAAATCCCAGGATTGTGTTCCAGGCTGCCCGCTGCTTTGGTGAATGGGTTAAATGCAGAGAAAGGATGTCACACTGTGACATCACTTTACAATAATCAATATTTTGCTGTTATCAGATGCTAAACATCACGTGTAATATCTATACAATTTAAATGTCACTACTTAAGTGACCATTACTGACCGTAACACACACCTGACTACCACCTGTGTCATAATTAATTTAACTGCAAGTTATTCATAATATTTATACCCAGCATTTGTGTACCTAGTAAAGTGTTTCATATTTTTATTGGATTTATTTAAACTACGTTCTATTGTTCTTTTCACTGTGTAGTCATAACATAAGCAATTTCCTCTGGGATCAATAGAGTTTGTAATGAAATGCATCAGACGCTGAGGACTGTGCATTTTCGTAAAGTGCTCGTAGCGGCACCTGGTGGAGAAAACGGTCCCTTGCAGCTCAACAAACAATAATGTGAATAGAATACGGGAGTCAGAATCTAAAAAAACAGAAACTAACTGCTCGAACACCCCCTCACCACCATCCCCCATTAAACAAAGTGGAGACAACTTGCCAAATCAGCAACTTTATTTTACAAACAAATGCAATTTCATTATCTATTGACATTTCTCCCTCATAAAAAAGCAATTTACAAGCTCTTAAAAAAAAGAATAAAAAAAGCAGCACAGACTGATTATGAGCAAAATATATCATTTGAATAAATATAATCTTATATTTCATGCTATAAAATAAAATTCAATAAATGGCGAGTTAATTGTTACAGCATCAGCGCCAGCTAGCTTCATGTACTTCATAGTTGTATAAAACAGTAGAGTTCTGAGGTTCACAGTAGGGTTTGTGAGGTTGTAAGTATAATGGACTACAGAGAGTTGGGCAGAAAGACACTTCCAGAGCTAAAGCTAAAAGATCTCCAGTATTCCTCCGTGCTGAAGCTCTGTGCTCATCCCATGCATACGGAAAGCATTGACAGAAAAAAAAAAAAACAAACAAAATAAAAACAAAAAAAGGCAGGTGCATCCAGGACACCCATGAGGCAGACTGTTTTTTTGGGAACCAATGACTGAGGACTTGCTTCCCCAACCTGAAGTAAAAGTGCACAATTAAGTTGATTTGAACATACAAGATGCATCGCATGTCCAAAGTGGCCATTTCGGAATACTAGTAAGCCCTGAGTTCTACCATTTTTTTTTTTTTTTTTTTTTAAATCACCGAATACATGAGAAATAGAAACTAACAATTTCAGAGACCGCTCGATATCAGAAATCCACTCCGTTTCTGATTGTCTAATTTACATTTACATTAAGCAGACGCTCTAGAGTGACTTACAATTTGATCTGCAGTCCCGGTACAAGAGGAATGAGATCTTTGTGGCTCTCGGGGAAGCAGTGCGTCCCTCCCAAGATCCCTTTAATATTTGACACAGATAAAAGGTGCAACATTTCACCGACTTGCATTGAGGTGGCAGATGGATGGAGTACAGACGGAGACGCACAAAAAACAAAAAAAAAAACCCCAAAACAAAGGCTCCACATATGCACATACCCCCCCACCCCCCCATAATGGGCTGTGGACAGTGGTGACCACAGAAAAGCCGCAAAATAGAAGCATTTTCACTCGACTTGTCCAGATGTTCACAAAACCTCATACTAAACAAAATGAAGGGGGAAAAAAACCCTCTCCACAACCTGAAGCCACACTTCTGTAATTAGAGAGGCAGTCAGACAGTCTTAAAAAAGGTTATTGCTTTTGCATATTACACAGTGGAGAGATGTCGGAAGCAGTGAAACGATGGAAGACTTCAAGATTTTCGTTATAACTAATAAATCAGTGTTCATAAACTACCTGAAGTAAGTCAGCTTCAATAAAAAAGGACCAGCTGCGCATTCAAAAAGTAGTCCCACGACCTTCCATGTAAACACGTCTTTTTGATGACTGTACACAGCCCATACTGAACTCCTGGCTTTCTGTGAAGACTTGAACAGGAAGAGTGAACATGTATCCTATTCGGTTGGTTGAGTATAAACACACTCCGTATCATTCTTGAAATCTCTTACATGTGTGTACTAAAATCTTAAATCGCACCCCTCCCACCCATTACCTATACATATGCATGTTTATTGTATATAAAATCAATAAATACACCTGACCAGTCTAACAGCACCATTTAAATCGTTAAACCTCATCAGAAATAAAATAGTTGAGGCCTTATATTTGAGTCCCATTAAAGAAGAGAAAGATAATGAGAAGCTAAAACCCCCTTCTATAAGGAATATGGAATATATGTTCAGACTATAGTGAAAATTTCATCTTGTATGTTCACCTTAAGTGCATGCTAGACGAAAAACAAAAAGTTCAAGACAAGAAAAAAAAAAACCCCAAGTACAAAAAAAAAAGATACAATAAACAAAACATTTCTGCATTTCAGTATTTCATTATAGTCGTGGTGACCGCCATGCAGTACATCTTACATCTATAAATGGTCTAGCATGCACTTTTTACCTCCCCACTCTAAAAAAAAAAAAAAATAAAAATAAACTGCAGAGTGGCTGGCACACTTGAAAGAATAACTGACAAGATCTGAGCAAAATCAAAAAATATTGCAAGGTTTAAAAAACTGATTTTCCAAGAGGTAGCTTCCAGTGTTTGAAGCCGTCTGATTGTCCTTATGACGTACGATTTCTTAGGACTTGCTACAATCTCTTCCTGTCAAAACTGCATATTACATTTAATGCAAAACCTCTGCTACTGGACGTTAGCTCCGCAGCTCAACAAAATCGTAACCCATAAAAAAATAAAAAAATAATAAAAAAAATGCAGGATGACTTTAAAAAGCAAAAGTAATCATGAGCAGTTACCGAAGGAGGTCTCCGAAAAATAATATCCCCAGTTGATTAAGGCCACGCCCACCTGTACACGGGTGTTTCTGTGCGTTTTGTCCTTTCGCCCACACGTAAATGGTTTTGGCTCCTTATGAAAATTGGGGGTTTTGAAAACTCTGGGCAAAGTCGCGATTTTTGAAAACTCAGACTGCGCTGCTCATATGACATCGCAGTTTGCATCAGTTATTTATCCACAGTTCCGACGTTTCCAGAGTCCGACTGCTCTCAGCCTGGTCAGGAGTTCTGGCCTGTTTACACTCAGGAGGAGTTTCTGTCCCTTCAGTATGAAGGACAGAGATGTCAGAGTCGCTCTTATATTCACCACAGACCGTCTCTGGTAATGATGTCCCCACCTCCAAGGCTTCTGATTGGTCACCAGTGCTGTAGGGTTTAAGGTTATATCGCCCCCTGCTGGCTAGAGTGCGGTTTTTACGAGTGGACGGAGAGATTTTTGAAAATCTCTGTTTTCAGAAACACCCGTGTACGTGTGGACACGGCCTCAGAAACACCATCTTACAAATAATTATGCTCAATTGTGTGCCACGAAACATTAATTGTTGATGACTGATGTCTGGCTATGGATTATTTGAGCGATCCCAAATTGCCCTCCAATGAATTACCAGTATCAAAGTCCGGGGTGGCCAATAACAGCAGATCCTCATTATTTTTAGTCTTTTAGTAAATTGGTCTCACCCCTGGAACAGACCCCATTTCGCACTTGCGGATGTTGCAGATGCATTTGGCTCTGACTTGAGCTCTTGGGTTGGTATTGTGTGTTTGTAACTGTACCTTCCTTCGAACCTCTGTATCCTTTACTTTCTCTGTTTCCTCGTGCTTGTGTCCCTTCGTAATGTTTATCCGTTTAGGACGATGCATCGCATTCTCATGAGAAAACGGCTCTTGAAATTACAAAGGACAGAAGCTTCTCTTGAACCATGATAATTCTACTGTGGCAGAGACTTTCTAACATCTACTCACAACCCCTGGCACTTAGAACGTGCTGCGTCACTCCATGTACATGTAATTATGTGCAATATGGGAATGAGAATTTCTTTTGATTTGTTCTCTGCTTTCAATGAAATATCATCAAAAAAAACCCCACAAACTTTCTATGCATGCAGTTTCCCATAAAACATCTTAGATGTAATTGACTTCATTTGGTGTGCATTCCATCCAGTCTTGTCAGTTTATTGGAGAGAGAAGAATGGACCAGGGGCTCCTTGCACTCTTGTAAACAAACTTTTGAACCCAGTTTGGTCAGCCGGCCGCTTTCTTTGGTGAAAAATGGGAAGTTCACTTCACAGAGTGACCCGAAGTACTCAAAGTACTTATATAGCCTTGTATCCTAGACAGGTCTAGTGTTCTACAGACTAGGATATCATTTGTGGAACGTGGTGACAAAGTCACGGGCAGTTTTCTCATATTATGTGCTTGTATTTGATTTCAACAAGGAGTCTACGTTATTGATTTCTGTCTCTAGCCTTGCTTGCGCCCGCAGACTGGTCCATTCTCTCCTCTGCTTAGACAATGTGCAGTGTGTGTGTGTGTGTGTGGTGGTGTGTGTGTACTGATGTTCACCGGACGTTGACGGGCTTGACTTGGTGCTGTGTCCTCTGCAGGTGGATACCCTGCGCCATGTTATCAGTCAGACGGCAGGATACAATGATGCTCTCGGGGGGAACTCCATGTACAGTCCACATGGCTTGAATGTAAGTGATTTCTGCCATTTATCACAAACAGCCATGTCATTATGTTCATTTTTAAGTGAAACGTGACCATTCTGTCATATGTGAAGTGTGAACAGCATGAAATTCTTTCCCTGCATTTAACCCATTTAACTCATTTAACCCACTTAACTCATTTAACTAATGTAACCCATTTAACTCGTTTAATCCATTTAACCCATTCAGCCCATTTAACTTATTTAACCCATTTAATCAATTCAACTCATTTAACTCATTCAACTCATTTAACCCACTTAACCCGGTTAACCCATTCAGCCCATTCAACTTATTTAACCTATTTAACTCATTTAACCCATTTAACCCATGAACCCATTTAACCCATTTAACACAGTTAACCCATTTAACCCATTCAACTCATTTAACCCATTTCACTCATTTAACTAATTTAGCTCATTAAACCCATTTAACACATTTAATCAATTTAACACATTTAACTGGTTTAACTGATTTAACTGATTTAACCCATTCACCAAGTGAAGCAGCTTGGGTATCTCCAGATCTCCAGATGTTGTGTATAATTTATGACTTTATGTGTGGGATGTAATATTGAAAAATGTTCATTTTACAAAACTCTCGCGGTTCAGACCACGGCCTCAGTAATTCAGGGATTTTTTTCTTAGAACCGAACTAAAAATTGTTCACAGAACTCCCCACAAATTCCCAGAAACCATCTGGGGGCAGTACTTCAAGGGTACCTCAGTGGTGCCACTAGCAGTCTTGGTATTCGAACCAATGACCTTCTTATCGCAAGGTGAACACAATACCGATAGGCCACCAGCTGCCTACTGAGCCATGCTTGGGCTCCAGATTTTGCTGGAGCTGTGAAGCTAATGTTGCACACAAGCGCAAGAAGTCAATAATCAAAACATCTATCTCCACTGAAACCGAATCCAGGTCTTCGTCCCTCAAAAACCGTTATTAGCTGAAAACCCTTCACCTCGGACAAAAGTAATGGGACACCGGGGCGAGGTGAGGGGTTTTCGGTTCGTTGGAAAGAGCGGGAGATATAAATAAATAATTCCATGAAATGAACACTGTTTATGAGTTTTGACTCACGAGTCACAGCACCAAGTCTCGAGTCGTTGAGGGAAGTCACAAGTCTTTGTTTATGCGACTTAAGTGCAACTCGAGTCCCCATCTCTGATATGAGGCCAGTGCAGCAGAATAATGTATTTTGGTGTAAAATCCCTATGAGGACGTGAATTCAGGTGTGTGTGATCGTGTGTGTAAGGAAGTGATCGTTCAACATAACGATGAAAGGCCAGTGAGCTTCAGTCCAAGCAGATTTTTTGTTAAAAACGATAAAGAGAAAAGAAGAATGTTGATTCTCTCCAGGTCTGAAGAAGAGTGAAGGCGCGGTGAGATCCAGACAGATATTAAACATGCGTGTTGCTTGTGTAAACATTTCATATTACAGAAACCTATAGCGCGGCGAGATGAAAAGGCTCTTAGTGCCCTATCTCCGCCGCTGTTTGGCTGTTTTGAAATGCTTCAAAGAATTTGCAATATTCTTATCAACATGATGAAATATGAAAGTGTGATCGCCTGCAGCCGTTGCTAGACATGAATTTCATCTTCCTTGATGGGGTTTGTTGTGGTGCCGTTTCCTCCATGCACTCCTCTGTAAAGAAAGGTAAAGGGATTCAGTTATTCGGAGACAGAGGGAGAGAGAGAGAGATTCCCTTTGAATAAGTTGATATTCTTACAATTTAATAAACAGGAATAAATGTGAGGAGAGGGTCTCGCAGGTATAAATACAGCCGAATGATTTGTTGATAAAGTAGTCGAGATTGTCAGTTAACCTCGCTTAGCATTCAGAACGTGAGGAAAAAAGCGGAGACGCGGCGCGTGTGAGGGAAACAGATGGATTTTGATGGATGGATAATTAACTGTAAGGTAATTAATGAAGCAGTGCTGTGGTATCTGTGTGCTTTTGGTGAGCGTTGGAGCTGATTTGAATGAATTAAGGTGAGGGATCCACGCCGCTGTCAGCGTCAGGAGCAGATGCGTGTTTGGGCGTGACAGTGGGGCAGAGCCGCCGCAGTGTATCCGTGGTGAATGTTCACGCGGCGCCGTGTCACCTCCGGTTTCGTCGCGGCCCCGGTGGCCTGCAGCGGTGCAGATGAAGTGTCAGGCTCTCGCAGGCTCAAGCTACACTTTCACACTCACTGTCTCACTCTCTCCTCAGCTTTCACACTCTGGTCCACTGCCTGGGTCAGAGCTCACTCTAGCAGTGCGTCTGTGTGTGTGTGTGTGTGTGTGTGTGTAGAAGTCTGTAGTTGTGTGTGTTTTCTTCTATTTGTCCTTAAAACAGAAAGAAAGACACAGGCTGGCTGCTCCCCACCAGCTGAGAGAGTGTGAGAGAGAGAGATAGACAGAGAGAGCGAGAGAGAGAGAGACAGAGAGCAATACAGAGAGAGAGACAGAGAGAGAGAGACAGAGAGAGAGAGAGAGAGAGAGAGACAGAGAGAGTGTGTGAGAGAGAGAGAGACAGAGAGAGAGAGAGAGTCATTGAGGCTGAAGGCAGATGAAGCATGTCCCCAGTGCTGAGCGGAGAGCAGACTTCCTCATAATGCTCCTATTTCAGCCTCAGTCCAGACACTGTGGCTGGAAGAAGCCAGATCAATCTGTTTATTGACCTCTTCCAGGAACTCTGAATTCTGATTGTGCCACCGAGCATTCCCGTCCTCTCACCGCCGACACACAGGGGACGCCGCTCACTCCTCCTTAAAACAGGAAGGATTTAGCAGTTTTGCTAGACAGACAGATAGACAGACAGATAGATAGATGGATAGACAAATAGGTGTGTGTTTGTGTGTGTGTGTCTGATATAAAAAAACTTTCCTTTTTTAATCCAAATGTTTTTTTTTTAATAATGACCCACATTATAAATACATGAGAATACACTAACCTTTCACTGGGGTGACTGTGAGGAGCAGGAGAGGGGAGTTAGCGGGTAGAAAGAGAGGAGAAGAGTGGGGGTAGAAGGATAGGAGAGGGGGCAGGAATAGAGAAGAGGAGGGGGGTGCAGAAATAGAGAAGGAAGAGAAGAGAAGAGGAGGGGAGGGGGGGCAGAAGGAGAGGAGAAACTCTCCAGCAAAGGCTAGTCTCCGCCGGGAGCCACGCGCCTCAGTCAGAGGCACTCAAGCGCTGGGTGGAGGAAAGGCCTCCACCGTCACTTTCACTCAGCGTCCCCCCACTCCCTCCCCACCCAGCCGGCCTTCCCTCCGCCTGACTCACATCAAAATATGGAGCGACAAGCTGTCGGCCCACCGCCGAAATCTGATTAGACATTGATTTCAGAGATCGCTCCCATTGCCCACGACGTTAAGGCGAATTTGTTTTCCGAGAGAGGGGAGGCAGTCGAGAGAGAGAGAGAGAGAGAGAGAGAGAGAGACAGAGACAGACAAACAGAGAGAGAGAGAGACAGAGAAAGAGAGACAGAGAGAGAGAGACAGAGAAAGAGAGACAGGGAGAGAGAGACAGAGAGAGAGAGACAGAGAAAGAGAGAAAGACAGAGAGAGAAAGACAGAGAGAGAGAGACAGAGAAAGAGAGAAAGACAGAGAGAGACAAAGAGATTTATTTTAAATTGTAAAAAATAAATATTAAAAATCAAACTTTCAGCAAAAATGCAAGTATGTTTAAGAAATGGCAGAAATTAAGCAATCAGAATGTAAAAATTCCTTCAATCACTTTCTGCAACCACTTAATCCTCTCTCGGGTCTCGGGCACCCAGACCCTAAAAATGATCAATTTATTTATTTTTCTCTCAGAACACCCATTTTTCACGCATCATAAGCAATTAAATCACATCTTACTCACCCGAATGTCCATGTTTTGCCTGGATATAAATTCTGATTAATCCTGACTTTACATTTTTGACTGTTTCGAAGGTTACTGTTATTTCTTATTCAAACCAAAATACAACGAACAAACTGTAATTCTCTCTTTTTTGCACAGTTGTTTTTTCTTTCTGGTTTATTTCTTGTCTTTATTTCACTCATGATAAAAAAAGGGGATGCGACTGTGATTCCGATGCTGATTTTAATGCATCGACTCTGTTTGTTCTCCTGCAGGCGAACGGAGGATGGCAAGATGCTCCAACCCCGTCCTCCGTGATCTCCCCCACAGAAGGTCCTGGTAGTGTGCACTCTGATACCTCGAACTGATATCTTCTTCACTGATACAGCTTCTCCCCAGACTGTGAACGACCAGTCACGGAACCGCAGACCCACGGACTGACCAATCAGAGATGCGGAACAAACTCGCCGCCAATCAGCTTTCTGCATCCTCTCCGAACCCTTGCGCATCCGTTCACTCTCATCACCGCTTCGCTCCAGAACGCGTGGAAACTTCTCGTATTCATCCACTTTTTTTACTCGGCTTGTTTCTACTCGCGTCTTTTTTCTGTGAATTCACAGTTAAAGGTTTTTCTCCTCCGCCCATTCCCAGTCTCCCCTGAACCAGGACACATTAACGAGGACAAAAGAAACTTCAAACTATTCCTTTTACAGGGCTAATACGCTGAAGAAGGCAGCTTTGGGATTCCAGACATGCGTTTATTTACCCGACGTTTTTGCTAGAAATAACGCAGCGGTACTAAATTAGATGATCGGAATCGGTTTTGCGGTAAATTTGCGTCCCACGTTTTTAATCGCTTTCATTATTGTTCATCGCTCCGCCGCATAAAAGGAAGTGCGTCTCGTATTAGTTGAGATGCTGTTTTTCATATATATATATAACGCTAAACTGAGTCCTACTGTTACAACACTACGTTTTAGACGCTGTTTTGGCATGGAAGGACTCCACTAACAGGACAGGAAAAAACACGGTCTTGTATATAATATAACTTAAGAGTATTTATACATCTCACAAATCGACACACAGCTTTATTACCTCATTCAGACTCATCGAAAAAACAAACCAATAGAGTTCCAACATCCGTCTAGCTTAGAGTGCTCTCACTGACTACCTCTCGACAATAGCACCGCCATCCTTCCAGCTTTTCTTTACTCTTCTCCATTTTTTTTATGTAGCTTCATTTGGTTGCATCTTGTAATAAACTTTTTTCTCTCTCTTCATGTAATCTAATGTATATTTTAATCTTCTAAGAAAATCAGTTGCTTTCTTGCAACTTTTTAAAAAAATGAAAGAAAGGGAAAAAATACGGGAAAAAAAAAATGACCAATGGATCAAATGGATAAGGTGGAGAGCGAGGAGGGGTGGATTTGTGGTGGATTTCGGGGATTTCTGGGTGTGGGGGACGAGGGGGACGTGGGACTTAAAATTAACACCAAACAGTTAAACTGTTGTAAATAGCGAAGAACATTTTGAATGTTGCTCATCTTGTAACTAATTCACTTAAAAAAACAGAAAAAAAAAATCATGATTAAAAAAACAACAAAAAAACAAATCTGTAATGCATAGAGGTTTCAGTATTCAGAACTGTACACTTCAGGTCCTGTGTGACAGGGCTCCGACTTCCTTTCTCTTTTTTTGTATCGTATGTGATTCTGAAACTGACTTAAAAAAAGTGGGAGAATTTATTTGTGGCAGTGATTCTAATGTATTAAAGATGTTTCGTGTTTCTTTCTAACCAGACTACACCCTGGACTGAAAAGTCTTCCTTGTGGTAGTTATGTGTAATTTCAAACATGAATAAACTTTTTTCCTTTCATGATGGAAGAGCCTGATATCACGACTTTTTCTTTGCTAGGTGTTTTTATAATGATGAGCAGTAGTTTGGTTTTATCAGTTACTGGTTCTGTAAGATACTTTAAGATAAACCTTTATTAATGCCACAGTGAGAAATGTACATTGTTACGGCAGAAAGTGGACAGAACGAAGGTAAGTAACAGCCAATTGCAATCGTGGGGCATGGCCAATTAGCACATCTTTTAGACGTTTAGAGCTCAACATTTACAGTTAAAAAACCTCCTATTTAGAGGCGCCGTTTGTAATCACTGCAGCTCAAAGACTAGAGATTCGACTTGGACTCTCTCTGATGACATCTCTGATGATTAGTGATCAGCTGAATCACATCTTATTTAATGAGGAAAAGTATAAAACTGCTGTAATTGACTCTCTCCTCTCACACTGAGACCACTAGTGAAACACTACTAGATGTTCCTCAAAGCTCATTATTGCCATTTTGTTTAAGAGAGAACCAGAGATTAGTTTTCTTTGAATTATTCAGGTTCTGTAAACGCTGCAGCATTTCTCTTATTCTGATGTTTTGTCATTTCCTTTAAAATGATGCTTTAAAGAACAATATTTTTATTTGGAAATGAGGAGAAATCTTGTCAGCAGTTCTTAAAAACGAAGGCAAAGCTGTTCAGTTCAATACTTGCAGCTACAAAAGATAAAACCTGATAAATATATACAAGTACACACTGGAGTGTCTGCAACTATTACTATTATTATTCAATATTTCTATTAAATATAGTCATATACAACAGGTTCTGCTTGCGTTAGTACTTCACTAAACCCACACACACACACACACACACACATAGCCCCTTTATGTCAACAGAGATTTAAAGATGTATTGGTTATATTGTAACACATGTACTTCAAATCAGCCACACAAGCAGAATTAAACACAACGCTTTGCTAATGCATGAACACTGTCACATTACGTACATAATCAGAAACCAATATCTTAAAGACATTAGTGCATGTCTCTGGAAGCACACGCGCCCCTGACAGGCCGTCTAAGAGGAAGTGACAGCCTCCTTATAGAAACCATGCTTCCCCCTACAGGCTTCTGATCTGTCAGAGAGACAGAGATGGGTTTTTCAAATGGCATGGGATGTTGGGGCCAAGCGGAGTGTGTGGTAATATATATAGATCCTTCCAGCAGCTTTTTACAAACTGTTTCATGTGGCATGGTGACATTTGACAAAATTGTGTTAATACTGCTAATTGTTGCCTGAGCCCTCTGACAGACGCTACTAATGAATTCCTCTCTTTAATTAGAGAGTGTGTGGATCTGAACTCTAACCCAAATCCAGGATTATCCTGATATTTCTACACAAACCTTCTGTAGAGGCCTAAGTGACAAGCGGAGGCCTGATAGACCTGTAATGTCGTAACTAGATCATTTAAAGTTATATTAAAATGAAAATGATTGAGTTAACACATTATTTACTCACTACCGATTACACAAAGCAACTGATTTTTTTTGTAATCAACAGAAACCACAACAAACCTTTCTAAACCAGTTTTCATGCTGATTTCAGATCTGCTTTCACATTAACTTTTTGAATGATGAGTAATATTAGAACTGCAATAGACTTGCAGGCTGTTTTTATTAAAGCACAGCAACAATCAAGAACTGTTTCAATATTTTCAGTGTGGAGTCAGACAGGCCACACTGTGGCATAGATATAATGATCAGTGTC
>JBBPDB010000017.1:5646602-5659076 GCA_037974465.1 Brachypetersius altus | reverse complement strand
CAACATCAGTGTCTGACCTCATAAATGCTACAGAATGAATGGAGCACAAATTCCCACAGAAACTCCAGAATCTTGAGGAAAGTCTTCTAAGACTTCTAAGACTTCTAAGAGTGGAAAGCTGTTATAGCTTCAAAAGGGGGCCGATTCCATATTAAAGTCTGAGGATTTGAATGGAATGTCATTAGAGTCCCTTTTGGTGTAACGTTCAGGCGTCCCAGTACTATTATGTGCTTTTTGTTGAGAACTTTAGCCTCCTTCGTTTTGCTAGAAACGTTACATTTTATTTCATCCAGTGTTTGATGAAATAAATGAAAAACTGTATTTGTGTTTACTCAGGCTATCCTTGTCTGAAGCAATTAAGTGTGACTAAGTATGCGAAATTCTTTTGAACAGTATTGGATTTTTACAGTGGATGAAGTGATTCTACTGTTCACATCGAGATAACAAACACATCTGCATGCAGTATCTCAGTTTTGCATTCATTTAGTACAGGCTGTGGCAAATCTATCAGTCTTCAATGTCGCAATTATAATAGAGTTACAATGTGGCCTTTGCCATCTACTGAATAGGTGCCATGACTCTTTACCACTCATGATAACATAAAAGGTGGTGGGTGGCTGCTCTTTTGTGCTTATGCATAATTACATATGCATTTACATGCATCAAACCACATGACGATTTATTATGATGAATCTATCAAATCTCTTTAAACCAAAGCACAGAGGCTGTACTGACTTGGGCATGTCATTTAATGCATGAAAAGAAAGAAATGCAATGAAAAAATGGTTAAAGTATGTTCCCTGAGTAAAGGTACCACAGAGGGAACAATGTTTTTGTACCATACACGCATTGTTCTGCACCAAATCTGGGCTGATTCTGCTCTCTTTGTCCTGGAATCTGCGGTTCTGTGTTCTTCATATATTCATGACAAGGTAATAAAAGTATAATGTGACATATTTTTTTTGTCATGATAACAATGCATGTGCTCATTCTCCCCTACACAGTCAGCAGCAGGAATACAGCACAATGTGTGTGGGTGTGTGTGTGTGTGTGTTTTGTTCCAGTTGAACAACGGAAAATACAGCAATATACATTAACTCGCACTCAAACACACAGACGATTTGTGCATGTTCCACTTTTATGTTTATGAATCAAGCTCCGCGCCTGAATAATTGATAGGGCGAAGATTATTTTGAGATTGGTCATGTGTTTTCTAGCATGAATATTTCACAGGCTTTTGAATGAATTATGCCCCATTATGTAATATCGCAGGCGACTGTGGTTTAACTGCACCAAGTTCCATATGTATGTTTAAACCTAGGGCTACGTGAAATTGCTTGTTGGGGATTTAAACCAATTTAACACCACGTTGTGTCTTTTATTTTTGCAAAGAAAAAGACAAAAAATGCCCGATCTAAGAGAAGTGTAAGCCTTCTCCTCCGGCAGCGAGGAGCCAGTCTCAAGAAAAGTGCATAATAATACGGCGTATGTGAGTAGACTGAGGGCGTAAACATTTTCACTCGAGGCATTTTCGCTTCGTGAAATGGTTTGGCACTTACCTTGAGCAAAGCTTTTACCTCCTCCTCTCAGCCTGCCTCTAGTTTGTGTCAGCCTCGCTCTCTCTATCTCTCCGGGCAGGTCTCTCGCCCGCTTATAAACTCCACTTTCTCCTCGCACTCCTCTCTTTGTGTGAGCTTTTTCTGAGCGGCAGATGGAAGCCGCCTTCGTAGCTGCTTCTTGCCCAAATCAGAGCAATCTGTCAGAGTAAGGGAGTGGAATGAATGTGAAGTCCTCCAAAGGCCAGGGGCATTTCCAGGGAGTTTCAGGAATAGAACAAATTTTCCCTTCAATCCGCCCTCAGCATTCGTTCTGCCCTCACCATTTTCCGAGCAGATCATCTCATTCGATTCTTTTTCCAGAGCTTGATTTTGAGTTTTGAAGAGAGACGCGATCAGATCAAGGAGGGTAGCAACCTGATCTCATGACTTTTCATGCAGCCATGACGAAATACAGTATCAAAGTACGTGCTGCGATCATGATTTAGGGCTTTCTTTGTGCTAGGACAACAATTCACTACCCTGTATTCTAATGTGCACTGCGTCAGTATCAGCAATAACTGGTGACTGAGTGACGGTAGGAGAGAAATAATGGGTTAGGGTTATTATTCCTTATAGTTTTTGTTTGCAAAGCAGTTAAAACAGGTAGAAATGCCGTGACACGGGGAAAGTCCTTAAGCCTAAACCTAACCTAACCTTAAGTCTAACCCTCACCTCAACCTTAAACCTAACCCTAACCTTAACCCTCACTTCAACCTTACCTTAACCCTAACCCTAACCCTAACCCTAACCCTAACCTCAACCTTAACCCTAACCTTAACCGTAACCGTAACCGTAACCGTAACCTTAGGTTTAAGGTTGAGGCGGCGATGTTACGCATTAGTGAGCATTAAAATACAGGGTACTGAATTGTTGCATGAAGAAAAGCCCTAAATCATGATCGCAGCACGTATTTCGATTACACTGTATTTCGTGATGGCTGCGCGAAAAGTCGTGAAATCGGGTTGCTAGCCTCCTTGATCTGATCGCTTCTCTCTTCAAAACTCAAAATCAAGCTCTGGAAAAGGATTCGAAAGAGACGGATGTGAGACCGAGCTCAGGCTAGATGTCCATCGTTAGGCTCGACTGCTTTTTTGGTGTTGATGTGTGGATAAAAGTCCATATTACTACATATTATCTGCTTCCATGGGGGGCACTTTCCTCTGATAGATGATGGTTTGCCACTTCGCTAGGATTTCCTTGGGTCATCCTGGATTTTGGTTTTCGGAAAAAATGAATTCCATTAGTGGACACAAAATGCCCTAAAATGTCAACTTTCTTGTATCTAATTAAAACAGCTTTAAAATCTAATTTAATCTCATTTAAAACGGCTTTAATAGTTTCTTAAGGTGCATTGCTGCTCACTAGACAGTGTGAAAACTGAGAAGATATCAGACCTACCCTTCAACTCCACTGAGTAGTGGACCATGATTATTACAGGCCTCCAGTTGAAGCCATAGATATCAAAACACAGTCATTCTTGTGAAATTCGCTAATGGCATTTTGTGTTTCACCCAAAGCTTGTTACAGATATATTACCAGATTTTCTATCTTGTATGTAGCTTCAAACGATTCCTTCAGTAAAGTGTCTTGACTGAGACCTGCTGCTGTTTATGATCTGGCAATGGAAGAGCTCACTTAGATCTGCCGAGATACCATGAATAAAGAAATCTGACTTACTTTGGAGCATTTCAATCATGTAACCCTATTGTTTCCAGCTACAATCTAATAATGAAGGACTCTTACAGTGCTGGCATGGTTGGACAAAAATAGAAAAAATATGTGAAATAAATGGCTTATAATGTGACGAGTCTGATAAATTCAGCTTTGACTAATATTTATTAAACAGACAATCGTGATGCCGTGTCTTTAGGATGCTGACATTACCGTGAGTTAGTCAAATACACAAACGCTGCACAAGGTTTAAATATTCACAGGATTCCATTTAATAAAAAGGACCTAAAACGTTCATATGCAGCAATATTTAGGCTACATGTCGTGACTGTAAATTACAAAGTGCGTGTACATGGTAGCTGTGGTCCCAGAGTGTAGATTTAAAGTAGGTGTGTGTAAAAAATAACTGGGCTCATGGTGTTGTGCACTGCGAAACCTTTTCGCCTGACCGTATTACAGGGCCGGAGCTCATCTGTGCATCAGTAAACAGCATGTATGGGGCTCGTTTTCCCCAGGGCACCTTGTCAGCTCTCTCATCGGAGCGGAGGGACCGGGGGGCACGGAGCTCTATATGTGCAGATATATTAGTGTCCGGCAGCGGATCAGTGAGAGGGGAGGCCTGTCGCGGTGATTTATTCCACGTGTACAGAGAGAGAGAGAAGGGGAGAGAGAGAGAGAGAGAAAGAGAGAGAGCAGGGTGCATAAAAAAAAAAAAAAAAACGAAAAGCCTTGTCAGAGCCATCAGTGGCACCTCCGGGTTGCGTCAGAGCAGTGAGGTGGAAAGCGCAGAGACAGTTGTTTACAAATGCGGCCGTCTGTTTGCCCATCACCACGGATGGGAATTAAAAGGCAAATTGGGACGAGCGAGGCTGCTGTAAATATGGGGACTGGTGGTCTGGAATGTAAATACTGGGCAGGAAGATGAGGGCGATGCCCGCTAAGCTGAGACTGGCTGGGGCTGCGGAGGTAACATCGCCTGTCAGTCAACATTGTCACATTTAATCAGGTTTGACTGGGATTGCCAGGTTTGCATTGATTTTTATTACGGTGGTCGGTTCCGCTTCTGCAGTGCTGTAGAACTCAACTACGAATCTACTCCACAATATGCGGAACTGTCAGACAATGTTGCTGCACCTCATGCTGCACTGAACAAATATTCCGACCCCTATTTTATATTGATCCCAAGCTAGCAGTCGTGAATGTTTATTTTGACTGATATCTGTATGCCTCTATGCTATACAGACAAAGGTATTGGGACACCTGACCATTACACCAACTGGGTCTTTAACAATAGAACCGGCAACATTCCAGGCCCCCTTATTTTTTTTTCTTTTTTAAATAATAAAAAAAAAGTATTATATTTATATGACACACCCACCAAAATCCACTAGATGATTAATAATAAAGCCATTTTAGGAAAAGTCAAGAACTTAACACATCTGAAAATGCCTGGGGGGTAAAAATGGCCCCCTTGGCGGTTCTAGTGTTAATGACATTGCATTCAAATACTTGTAGGTTCCACTCATTTTTGCAAGGTTTTGGAGTTTCTGTGGGAACCTGTGTCATTTATGAGGCCCGACATCGATGACACCTGGTGAGCAGGTCTGGATCACATTCTCCGTTCCAGTTCATCCCAAAGGTGCTGGATGGGGTTGAGGTCAGGGCTCTGTGTGGACCAGTCAAGTTCTTCCACGCCAAACTCATCAATGCAAGAGGGGTGTCCCCTTACTTTTGTCCATATAGTGTATATTTGTACCCATTCTAACCATCTCTTTTTTATTCTGGAGTGTTTTTCTCTCTTCTTTTCTGTTTGTGTGTTTTAAGAGTACAGGAGACTGCGTGTGTTTTGCTGTGTGTGTTTTGACAGCATTTTGGGCCGAAATGTTGGGCCATGGAGAAGACACATTCAGACAGTTCTGGCTTTAATACTGTATTTTGCTTTAACATTGATGATCTAGGATATAACCCGGGCCTTGACTGATTCCCCAGAAGCATCTAATCCACTCCAGTTATCAGGCAGTGTTTGGCTCAGTTACTGGAGTCCTCTGTCCTTTAGCTCTTTTGCATTAGGCAAAGATGGCCCAAGTCAAACTTTGAAAAAAGGCAAAACAAACTAAATGAAACTAGTCTATTATAACATAAAACCCTATCTTTCCAAAACAAAAAAATTCTAGGAGAAGGAAACATTCTTACTTTTCAGTGCAGGTTGATGTATTGTAATGTAATTTCTGACCGTTTCTATTGGTCCATTTGTTATGAAAGGTTGACACAGTGTAAACATTAGTGATTATTTTCAGGTTAAGTAAGAACTATAAAATATACTGAGATACAAAGTTTTGTTCCCAACAGCAACAGTAAACTAAGGCTGTGTGGCAAACAAAGGCAAGGACAAGTGTAGGGGAATCTAAAGTGTAGTTTCACTGCTATAAAACAGGGGGCAGTATGCAGTAGTCAGGCTAAATGTTGAGTAATTCTAGATTAGTTTAGTCAAAGGCTCGTGAGTACAGTACTTTTAGGCGGATCAGCATTCGCGGATTCAGTCTAATGCAGATTTTTTATCTGAGAACCGAACTGTATTACCGCCACCAGTCCAGCGGTGGCAGTAATACACTGAAAAGTTGTCAACTGCCTTAAAAAGAAGAAGAAACATACTGCAGCATGTAGCATGACTGCTCCATGTCCTGTCTTCGTATTTTAATGTTTTAAACCCTTACCCCATATTTTCAACAGTTATCTCAGTTTATTTAGTATTAGCAAGATGTGCTCTGTCTAAATATGTGGGTAGAGAGAGTTATTTCACTACTTTGTAGTATACAGTGCCGTGGGTTAGTGCTGTCTTAAATGGAACACTAACATTTTGCACGGACTAACATTGCTTGCGATTCTCCAGCCGCCAAAATATCTGCTGGTTTTACCGCAGTGTACATCAGTAAAATAACTTTATTAACGTTACTCACATTTATACCAACCTGCTGCCTCCGCTTGGGCATTTATTTCACTGTTTGCCGCCATTATCCAACTCGAAAACACGTTAAAAGTCCCGCCCCCTCCGCTACGTGGTCAAAATGGTGCCCGTTTAGTGCACATTGTGACCATCGTTCCTCACTGCGGAGCATCCAGGTACTTTCAGTGCACCACCCGGGTACTTTCAGTGCACTGAGTTTTATCTTGGTTTTCAGTGTGAGCGCACTACGTACTAAAATCCAAGTGTGTGATTTCGGACAAACCCAGTGTCTTCTCCTTTTCATTCACACTTGTACTGCTGGGTACTGTGGCCTAGTGGGTAGGATACTTGTCTCTGGACCAAGAGGTCTTGGGTTCGAATCCTACCTTCAGCACACCACCACTGGGTCCCTTTGCAAGACTCTTAACCCCAAGATACCCCAAGTACCTCCTGTAGGTAGGGAATGGCAGTCGCTTTGGATAAAAGCGTCTGATGAGTGCTTTTTGTATGTTGTTCTTTTCTGCACTGTTTAATTGTTTGTCCTTGTGTTTTAAAGTATTACGCTTTCTCTCTTTTTGCACCCTGTGCAGTCCTGTCCTGTCCTCAGCACTGCAGTCCTGGAGGATGCCGTAAAGTGTCGAGGTAAAGAGTTTCCAGTTGACTCCTGTCTGTGTGATGTGTTGCGGGTTATGGGATCACGGACCGTTCTCTCATGTCATTATCAGATATATTTCTGCTGTAAGCGACACTGTAGAATAATCCAGTAGATGTATGTAGGACGGGTGAACTATATGCTGTTGAAGTGTTGGTCACTTTAAAGCTGGGTCAATAAAATATCGCAGTCTGATCCAAGTATGCTAATGATGTTGATTGACATCTTCGCTCGCCGTCCTCTTTCTCTCTCTCTCTCTCTCTCTCCCTCTCTCTCCCTCACGCCAATAAACACCATGCCAACCCGGTATCTCAGCCTCCAACATCCTCTGTTCCTGTTTAATAGAATTCAATAAGACAACAAAACCGGAAACGGCACCGTTAGCACACGCCAGCTTCTGCATCTGCTTATCACAGGCTCCGGTGCTCTTCTCCAGATGGCCCTTGCTGGCTATGCCCGGCGCTTCCTTTCCGAAAATGATACAATGGTCGACAGAACAAACCAGGGCAGCAGAAAAGATGGGGGGCGGTGGGTTGATTTGGAGGTTCTTGTTTACCTGTTGTTCCTGAGGGGAGCCGGAGGAAGAGGAGGAGGAGGAGGAGAGGAGGAAGCCTGAGGTACGGGCCCTGGTGGCAGGCGGCGAGTGGGAGCGCGGCGTTGGGCTGCTGACCCTGGCGCGGCACTCATTGTGTAGTGCGGCGGTGTAATGAGGCCCTGTGTGGATATTGATATGACAGAACAAAAGGCCAAGGTGCAGTAAGGACAGCAATCCACACGTTTCACACCATTTGTTTTTCACACCGTATCCATCACATTAATGGGTCACCTTTCTGTGACAGCTCATGATTACCTGCTTACCCATGGAGAGAAAGAGGGAGAGAGTGAGGGAGAGATATAGGAGGAGAGAAAAATAGAAGAATAGTTGGGGGGGGGGAGGTTGGGAGAGAGAAACGGAGAGAGATGGGAGACACAGAGGGGGAGGATGAGAAAGGGAGAGGTGCTGGAAGAGAAAGAGACTTGTCTGTGAATAGTCTAAAAGGTAAAGGGCGAGCAGGTGCTGGAGGGGGCTGGAGGGGGGTTGGCTGGATCTGGAGCCGCTTTTTTCACAAAGATTGGCTCGGGCCCTGTCACCTTTTCCTGCAGGGGGAATTTATGACAGGTCAGCATGCTGCGCCCGGCCACTGATGGATCGAGAACATCCCGGTTTGTGGGGCAGAAGCGGAAAACGGTCGAGCCATTTCCCCGCGACTCCCCCCACACCCCCGTGCAGCCTTTAAAAAAAAGATCATCAGGGCAGCACAGTGGAAGGTAACGGGTCAGTGTGTGGGGGTCACAACCAATCACAGGGCAGGACCAAGGAGACTTCCAGCACCTTCATCCTTAATTTTACCACCCATGGACAAAGTCAGGGGAACGTCTTTCATATAATTGTGTCAAAGATTTGGTGTCGTTTTGCGTTCGGTCACAATTGGTTGATTAAACTCGGTTTCTCAGTTGCATATACAAATTGCGTATATGAAATTTGAATCGTTATGGCAAAAAAATACAATAAAAGCAAGGATTAAAAACGATAATGACAGCACAGTACAAAAAGTACACAATATAGGTGTGTGTACTGAATACACGTGTATAAATATGTATATGTAAACTTAGATAAGTATATATATGTATGTACTGAGTGCGTGTTTATATGTACAGAGTGAATATATAAACATATGTAAGAACATCATGACTAAATATATAGTAGTGAAATGCTGCTGAGTCTCACAATTAGTTGATTCAATATATTATTTCATATACAAAAATGGTGAATCAGCAATGATTAACTGGCCATAGGACAAAAATAAAATCACTAAAAAAAACAGCCTGGTGAACGCCTGGTTATGCTAAATGCAAAGGATTATGGTCAAATATAATTTCATCATTCTCTTCATTTAACACACTTTTGTGTCTAATTCTGTAGGAATAAATACATTCAATTATTTCCACACAGAGGATTAATAGACTTGGTTTCATTAAAACGTAATTCTGCCAGGAGTATCCAAAATGTTGCTTAGTTGTATTTTTATATTTGTTTAAATTACATGAAATGTTTTTGTCCAAAGATACAGTTTGCTATCCATTTTAGTATTTTTTTAATTTGATCATTTGTTCTATTAAAATATTAATTCATTAATAGAATTATCTAGTATCGAGTCCGTTTCTGACAGCCCTGTATTGTACTTGGTTGATTTCTCTCTTATCATTCGAGTTCACTTTGCAGAGATTCCGTTTCTTTCATTTGAAGAAACAGAATTTGTCCCACAAGTGGGAAATTTGCATTGTTATGGCAGAAAATGGACAGGAACAACAATAAAAAACAATAAAAGCAAAATAATAAAAACTATAATGACGGTGCAGTACAAAAAGTACACAATACAAATAATCTGGAAATATAAATATGGATGTGTGTATTGAATACATATGTGTAAATGTAAACTTAGATAAGTATACAGTAATCCCCCGCTTTTCGGTGGTTACGTTCCAAGAGCACCCGTGTATAGTGAAAAACCGTGTTGTTGTGTTTTGGTTTAAAAAATGCCTAAAAATGACTATGAAATATGAAAATCTGCTCCCAGAACACTTTAATTTCATTTTAAACTCAGTTTAATGCATTGCCCTTAAAGAAAATGTAAAGGTAAATAAATAATCAGAATCAGAAAACTTTATTGCTCATAAAACCGTTAGCATTAGCAGTGTGCAAAGACTCGTACACAAAAGAACAAGACAGCTGTCTTTGCTGATGCTCAGCTAAGTCAAGGACAAGGTAGGAAATTGGTCTATTTGTGTGTCTGTGTTTGTGTGTGTGTGTGTGAGTGAGGGGGTGTGTGAGAGGGAGAGAATCACCGTTAGCATTAGCGGTTAGCATTAGCAGCGTGCTAAAGTGTGCAAAGACCTGTACACAGAAGAAACATTGAAATAACTCTCTACTCTCTGTACTCTGTCTATGTTTAGACAGGACACAGCTTACTGATACTAACTAAACTGAGATAACATTTAGGGGGGGAAACTTAAAACACTAAAATAATATACAGTTTCCATGTTATTGTGGGGAGTTTGGTTCTTTAAATAAATCTGCGTGTGACTGAATCCATGACTCCTGATCCACGTAAAACTGGGGGATTACTGTATACATGTATGCACACACTGAGTATGTGTTTATATGTATAGAATAGATATATAAACATATGCAAGAACACGGTGTCTATACTGTAGTGAAATGCTGCTGAGTCTCTTTATGCAAGCGTTAGGCAGTAAAGCTCAGTAAACTCATTACACACAGTCCTTTAAAACTCTGTGATTTTGGCCCATAACTCCTTCTCCTAAAAGTAATTGCATCTGTTTCCTGGGCGTTCTCTGCAGCTTCATACGGATTCGCACCGAGAGATAAAGAGAGACGTACCCAGAGTGAGACGCCGGAGCGTGCATTCCCTAGTTTGTCCGGCGTTTCCTCATCGGCAGGCAGCAATAATTGGCCATGCATGGCTCATTGAGCGATGCGCATGGTCTCGCGCGCTGCATTCCCGTTTGGGTTGATGCCTTTTATCGCTGCTTGCTGAGCTGAGGCAATATGGGCCTACTGTTGGTGCTTTAGCGCAGATGATGCTCAGGATCTAATCGTAAAACAAGCATCAATATCTCCAACGGTAGGTGAGATGAGAGCTGCAGGTTATCACTCTGCAGTTCAATAACACCTTCCCATTCAAAACAGATACGAATTATGGTGGGTGCCAGGAGGGGCCTGATCATTCGATATCCGCTTCGTTGAGACGCCTAATGTCTGGTTATTATTTTATTTTGCCTCTCATCTCATTCTATCATGATCCCTCACAGGCTGCCCACTTGTTTCCCTCTTTTGTACGGAGAATAATCGGAACCGCAGACTCCGCCGGTGTGTTCCGGCTCCCAGGGCGGCGTTTCCGTACCTCGCCCTCGCCGCAAATAGACATTTCACTCCAGGAAAAGTGACAGTATATGGCAAACGGTACGTTGGCCCGCGTGCCACTTTATGATAAAATAAAGAGCGGCGCTCACTGTAGTTCCTATCTCAGCACTTCAGAGCGGCGTCGGGGGGGACCAAGAAGGAGCCGTAAGTGAGAAAAGAGAGAGATTGCTTCGTCCCGAATTAAAAGTCAAAATGCCATTCCTCTCTCTGATTGCCCACAGGCGTTATTGGACGCGGCAGAAAACGAGCTCTGCACTTTATTTGCTCGTCTGTTTGCCAGCGTCTGGTTCCGCAGGGCAAAGCCGTGCACGAATCACAGAGTCAGTTTCTCAGTGGGAGTGCGTCGCGTCAAGGTCTAAGCGATGGCACTCCGAAGACGCGAACGCACCGGAGAGATATTGCGGTCAGAAACGAGCACTAAAACATGAGTTATATCTGTAAATCTGTATTGTGCCGGATCAGTGTAAATCAGACACGGAGGAAAAATGGCTGACAAGTTTTGCCATTAAAAGATAATTGTAATCAAGGTGCAGGACGAGCGGTGAAGTGGAGCCGGCAGATAGATGGACAGCTGCGGAAAGATGGATTGTTTTAATTTGCACCAATTAAATTGAAGTTCATTGGATCATCTTCCTCAATCTTCATGAATACTTTATTTTCGGGCAGCTATGAGGCTATTAAAAAGAGTGATTAAACCCTAAGACTTAGTATACCATATTTTATGTTGGACCGTCATTAAGGACTTTGTGCGTGCGCCCCCTCATCCCCTCTCGGTATATAATGAGTTTTGTTGAGGCCGAATGCAAAGCAGAGCGGCAGAAATGGGAGATTGATAGAAGGAGAGGGGGAGAACACTGCACCTCCCATTCGGCCCGAATCCTCTGCTAGGCTCTAGAACTTGTTTGACGTATTGGAAGCACCGGAGGCTCGGTCGGTTTGATAGGGAATGTAACTGGAAGCGAAACTTCAACCAACATTTTAATGCTTTCCATGCTGAAGCCAATTGTGCAGTTTAATCTTTTAACTTGCTTGTGGGTGGGGGGGTGGGCAATCTAACGCACTCCTGTTTCTGTTATTTTCATTCTGTACTGATTTTCTAGACCTCCAACACACACACACACACACACACACACACATTTCACAAATATGCCATGCAAGAGTGCATTCACACACTTTTGCACACTCAAATGTTTAATTACTGTCTGTGTGTCTGTTTTTCCGCATAGAGAGAATTTATTGACATGGTTTCATAAAAACATGTAACTCAACTAGGAGTATCACAACTTCTACTTAGTTGTCTTTGTCTAAATTTCACGTTTTTAAGGGCTTTTTCCAAAATTATTTTTATTTGGTTGATTTCTCTATTAATCTTAACACACATTTTTTTGTAAATCCAAATTTTTGTTTGTACACATGTGTTCAGATCTGCATTCAGTTTTTTTCAGTCACATCATCTTTTTGAATTAAGAGTAATTTTAGATCTGCAATAGACTTGCATGCAGTTTTTTATTAAAGAGCAGCACCAATCAAGAACTGTTTCAATATTGTCAGTGTGAAGTCAGACAGGCCACACTGTGGCACAGATATAATGATCAGTGTCAGTCAGACACCACTGTTTCTTCAA
>JBBPDB010000017.1:5628190-5646502 GCA_037974465.1 Brachypetersius altus | reverse complement strand
CAGTATAGAACTAGCTTCATCACAAACACTGTACCTGCAGGAAAAACTAAACACAGATCTGAAATCAGCATGAAAACACTACAGAACCCACAGAAACTTATACATGATGATTCTGACCTGCTGACCTGTGTAATCTGTATCTAGTCCATTTCTGGTGACAGTCCTGTATTATAATGGATGATTTCTCTCTTATCGAGTTCACTTTGCAGAGATTCAACATTTCTTTTGAGGAAACAGATCAGATATTCGATTGTTTTCTTGTTGTGGATTATATTCAGGGCTGTGGAAAGGATTTGAAATGATTCACATGCGGATTTTGGCTTTGTTCTGTATGTTATGTAGTGAAATGCTGCTAAGCATCTTTGTGTAAGCAGTAAAACTTTGCAAACTTGTTACACACAGCCCTTTAAAACTCTGTGATTTTGGCCCATAACTCCTTTTCCTATTCCTGGGCGTAAACCAGTGCTTTGAATATCTGTAACACAGGATCATATTCTACGTGTTTTTGTCTGCCATTGTTTTTACAAAGGCCAGGAGTGATTAAAAATGAAAAGCAGCCCTTTGTTTAATGTACTGCATGTGCACTTTCTGTAAACAGTAATTGGATTAAGATGTGTGGCTTTGCATGGAATGCTGCAGGCCTTAATCTGAGCCACTGAATATTCACATCCTCATACCCAGAGATGTAAGGGACACAATCAAGGGGAAAATCAACCTTCAGACTTATTTCTTTCCAAAACTGTCGCATGCGTCGCAAATCCAAGCCCCACCAAAAACGCTTTTGTTTACTTTTTGATCCAAATGTCAAGCATGTATTACGCATCAAGAGAAAAGTCTGCATGGATAATTTAATATATCACAAAAAACTAAAAGCAATTATTTGGTATATTCCAGCATTGTACTTTTTGCACATTATGCTTTAACTAAATGTAATGGCAGTGGCCACTTTGCAGATCTTCAAAGGTCAATAGTCACGTTGATGTTTATCGAGTGAGACTCACAAACATGGCTCCGGTATTCTCTGCCTAATGTGTATTTCAAGCCGGGGCATTTGGGACGAAAAAACACTTTTCTCACTCCTTAGACCGGAAACAAAGAGTATTTAAGACCAGGCCACTGGGTATTGGCAGATGTAAATTGATGTAGTAAATTACAATTTCATGCGGACTGTATGCACGGCTGGGAAATTGGCAAGACATCATGAAGAAACGAGTGCTGAGGGTTTCACTTCCAGCACCTCAAGCTGCAGAGCCCTGGTGATTTTCTGCCCTGCAATTTCAAGACGTGAGCAAAAGACCGTTCTAAGACTGTATTAACCTGTGAACCCTGAAACAGAAAACACAGAGACGTCTTAGAATACGGTCCTATGTGCAATTTTTCTGGTGCATTACTACAGTTTTTGTCAAAGCCTGTAACTCCATTGTGTACCTGTGTGTTTGTGTGTGTGTGTGTGTGTGTGTGTAGAGTGTTCTTACATATATTCATATTTCCACTCTGTACATATAAACGTACCTGTACTCACTGTACATGTGTACATACATGTGTTGGGCAAGTTAATCTAAAAAATGTAATTACACTACTGATTATTGATTATTTTGTTTCAAAAAGAGTTAGTCCCATTACTAGTTACTTCCCCACCCTCTAAAGAAACTCTAAAGCTAGCTCAAACACACTCTTAAGTCGGCTCAAACACACTCTTAAGTCAGCTCAAACACACTCGTAAGTCAGCTCAAACACATTCTTAAGGCAGCTCAAACATATTCTTAAGGCAGCTCAAACACACTCTTAAGTCAGCTCAAACACACTCTTAAGTCAGCTCAAACACACTCTTAAGTCAGCTCAAACACATTCTTAAGTCAGCTCAAACACACTCTTAAGTCAGACTAAACACTCTTAAGTCAGCTCAAACACATCCTTAAGCCAGCTCAAACACACTCTTAAGTCAGCTCAGACACACTCTTAAGTCAGACTAAACACTCTTAAGTCAGCTCAAACACACTCTTAAGTCAGCTCAAACACACTCTTAAGTCAGCTAAAACACACTTTATTATTAATTGTTATAAACCTACGACACTCACAGTGATGTTCTCGCCTGTAACTGAGATGAATGTAAAGTATTCTTCTCTCTCCAGGCTCACTCTGATTTTGTTGGAGCCGGTCGGTCTCCCGTAGACGACGTCACGCGTGCGACTGTCAGACAGATGTCTGCCGGCCACTGACAGCTTACTGTTAATTATTATTTCTGTTTTTACAATATAGATATTAAAGCACTTGATTTTATTGGTAATGCAGCGTTAATGCAGTTACTTGAAATTGTAACAGTAATTTAATTAGGAATTATAAAATTATAACCCGTTAAATTACTATGTTACCAAAAAAATAATCAAATTACAGTAACGCGTTAATAAGTAATTAATTACTCCCCATCACTGGTACATGCATACACATACTTACATACATACATATACTATATTTACATATACACATTTATTTTCCAATACACTGTATTTCTAGTTATAGTTATAGTCTGTTATAGTTTTTATTCTATTGTTTTTCATTTTTGCTGCTCTTACCCTTGTACCATCAACTTTCTGTCGTAACAATGTAAACTTCCCTCTTGTGGGGCTAAAAAAGGTTTATATTCTCTTATCTTATCTTCTCAACAGGCTACAGTGATTTATTGTGATTAGGCCCTAAGCAGTCTAGTTGATGACTGGAAAAGTCTTAGTAAAGAAAACTGAGAGTAACTGTCACAGCATTGATATGTAAAATCCTGAGATGTCACTTATTTATGAAATTCTAGAAATGGCGTGAAGGGTTTTCACACTCTGAATGCTGTTATTGCTAGTTATTGTCCTTAGGTGCTTAATTCTTTTTAAAATAATGGAGATCCGTGATCCCTGGCTTATTATTTTATGTAATTGTAGTAACTATTAGTGCGTAGCCTGGGGTGCGTCCTGAAATCCTGCGATTCATTGCTTTTTATATTTTTTATTTTTACTTCCTAGCACAGGTGTAGGTGGTGTGTTTTCTCTCCTAAAATCCGTCCCGGGCTTATTATTGTACCTCTTTATCCAGGCTGGAACAGGGTTGTTAATTAGCTAGACCTTGAATTAGATTATTTGCATGTCTGAACAAAGGGTAAGGTATTAAAGCTCCCCTAAGACACACAGTAATAACCTCTTCAGTGGCTTCCTGGTCCCTGTGGAGACGGGCGAACAGAAGCCCAGCCGGAGAGAAACAGGGAGGACGGGAGAGGGAGAGGAGCCATTTCATCCAATTAGCTATGGATTAC
Organism: Brachypetersius altus; assembly: GCA_037974465.1. Classification (NCBI taxonomy): domain Eukaryota; kingdom Metazoa; phylum Chordata; class Actinopteri; order Characiformes; family Alestidae; genus Brachypetersius; species Brachypetersius altus. The sequence continues at coordinate 5,643,207 of JBBPDB010000017.1, read as the reverse complement.
ACCACACCTCTCCCTTTGAATCCTATTTGCTGTGATAAGGTGTTCTCCTGAAGGGGCCGAGCCGAGCTCTGCTATCCAGGGAAATGATTAATTCACGAACCCAAAATTAAAATGCAGCTCCTCTCGCTCGGCACGCAGCAACATGGGGGAAGCAGGGAAGACTCGCCTCAGAAATCAATAAGGGCACCAAACACGGGCGCCCGGGGAGGCAAAGTGACAGTGCTGAGATACGAAAAAAGGATATATAAAGAATTTTGAAAAGTCACAACACATTATCTTCTACATACGCCGCACCAGGTGGACGCGAGGCTTTAGGACGTATGATGACGACGATCTTCAATTATTCAAGCTTCTTTTTACAGCTTCCAAAGCTAAATTGTGTCACATCAGCACACGCGATTGCCTAAATGTGGTTTGTTTTTTTTATCCTCATAATGTTCGTGGCCATCACAATAGCAAACATGAGGTCTCAGATTCAACAACCTATTGTTTTTCTCCACAAAATGGTTTAAAATAATACAAATCCATGATTAGCTCCATGATGGAATCGGTCAAGGGGCCTTAAATAGAGAGTATAATTTGTGTAATTTGCGAAGAGGTTTATTTATCACTTCGAAGCAGATGCCGCGTCCGTGTCTTCGGGTTTTTCAGACGCACCTCGTGTTTCAGCAGCTGCAGAATTCACCTTTAGCTGGAAGCTGTTTCTTCAGGCGTGAGAATGTGTGGAGAATCTGATATGAGCAGATTTATATTTCCAAACCCCACTGACGCCACACAAACGATGTTTAAACACCCTGTACCTAGGGTTTAATTAAGTCCCTCTAATCATGTTCCAATCGCGGGCCTGGACGGATGGGTTGGAATTCCTGATGTGCATTTCTGTCAGTCTTAATTGGATAATTGATTGCCAATTTGAACCTGGCCACACACTGCATACACAATAAAGAGCCTTGGCCGTGTTCCTTGAGGATTCATTTTCCATCCGAATAAAGATGCTGCTTCGATAGGCAGCAGTCCAGTCATCCAGACTAAGGCCAGTTGCTCAGAAAATCCTTGTTATACTGAATGACCAGTTCACTGTGACACTCATGCTATAAAAGATGACTGAATACCTTTAGATTTTCTATTATAATTAAAGGTTTTTCAATTATGTCACTTATGAAAATACATTTTTTTATGTACAGTTACATTCCAAGAACACCCATGTATAGTAGTGTTGTGTTTGGGTAAAAAGAAATGCCTAAAAATGCCTATTTTTATAGTGTAAACCCTAAATATGCCCCCAAATCTGCTTAGTTTAATAAACTCAGTTTAATGCATTACCCTTAAATAAAATGTAAAGGTAAATGAATAGTCAGAAAACTTCATTGCTTAAAAAAATTAGCATTAGCAGTTAGCATTAACAGCATCCGGTGAGCGAAAACAAAGACTTGTACAAAAAAAAGATTGAAATAACTCTCTCTACTCACATGTTTAGACAGGGCACAGCTTACTAATACTAATTAAACCGTTTTTTTTTTGGGGGGGGGGGTGTTAAAACAGTAAAATACGGACAAAGCAGGGAGCAGTCATGCTACATGCTGCAGAAGCTTCTTCTTCTTCTTCTTCTTCTTCTTCTTCTTCTTCTTCTTCTTTTTATGGTGGTTGACAACTTTTCATTGTATTACTGTCACTGCTGGACTGGTGGCGGTAATACTGTACGGTTCTTGGAAAATGCTGATCCATGTAAAACTGAGGGATTACCTTACATAATTTAAAATTAAAGCTGGTGTTTTCGCACGGGCCCTGAATTCCTTGAAAGTCATATAAAAGCACATAAATACACAAGACTGATACCTGAGATAAAGGAAGATACACCATTATTACTCCCACAAGTGGGAAATTTGCCTTGTCATGGCGAAAGTGGACAGAACAAATGTAAGTACAGCAAAAATTAAAGAAGTACAGAATAATAAATAAAGTACACTTTACAACTTACACAAAATATAAATACAGACATATAGAGGGTATTTTCAGTGAAGCAATGTGTTTTCTGTATTCCAGAAACTGACTATTGTCAATAATCATACAAAACACCCTCCCTTACTCATGGAAAGCGTTTAAATCTTTAAATAGAGTAACATCTTTAAATAAACTTTTTCTTTTGTTATCTGCATATGTTCAGTTTATTTGGTGAATTAGATGTTTTTGAAATATAATATATTCATAAATAATGTTATTAATGTTACAACTTTGGCTAAACAGCTTTAGGTATTTAAAAATAGTCTATATCAGTTTATTTAGTATTAGTAAGCTGTGCCCTGTCTAAACATGTGGGTAGAGAGAGTTATTTCAGCATTTCTTTTGTGTACAAGTCTTTGCACGTTGGTAATGCTAACCGCTAATGCTAATTTTTTTTAGCAATAAAGTTTTCTGATACTGATTATTTTTTACATTTACATTTTCTTTAAGAGTAATGCATTAAACTGAGTTTAAATCTGGGAGCAGATTTGGGGGCATATTTAGTGTTTACACTATAAAAATAGACATTTTTAGGCATTTTATTGACCAAAAAATGGGTGCTCTTGGATTACTGTATATAAATATAACAATATTTCTGTCAGTGAGGGGACAACAGTTCCATTGAACTGAATGTGTGTGTGTCCTCACATTCTGTCGACCAAATGATCTTTTCATTTTTTGCTCGATAAACTCCTCGGTCCATTTGTCAAGTTTTTGTTAGACATTTACTGAGATGGAAAAATATGGATATCTGAATTCATACAGCAGAGGATCAATGAGCAGAGCAGGCATGAAGAATCCAGGGTGGCTATGAAGAGAGACGTTTATCCAGTGTGAGTAAAAGTTTGCATAATAAGTGGGATGCTATTTTTTGTTTACGTTACGTTAAGAATGTTTCACCATTCCTATCAAACGCTGACCTTGTGATTGGAGCTTAGCTGACCTTAATGGTGTAAATCTTCAAGCTTTCCATTTAAAGAGGGAAACCAAAAAGGCCCGACCTGAACCCGATGGTTAGACGAGGCCCCCAGACGGCAGGTTTAAGCGCTGAGGGAAACGGAGAGGAAGCTCTTTTCTGACACCATTTGTACTAAGTTAAGTTTCTTTGGAGTCTCCTTGAGACAAGTGACCAGAGCGGTCCAAAGTGAAGGCCTTATCAGTCAGCCACACAATGGTGCCACCCCATGAATTATATTGAGGTGGGGGAGCGGCTCGTGGAAGGCGTCCGCATTGTGGACCATCTGGGTGACAATAAACACCTCCCCGCCCGCTTCCCTCCATCATTCAAGGCCAAGATAGCAGATCTGTACCTTAACTATAGCTCACTATCGGCTGCATCGGCCGCCTGACCCAGCAAAGAGATGGAGGTGAAGCTCAAGGATATCTCTCACACTCTCATGGAGGAGAGAGACAGCGAGAGAGAGAGTAAGAGACAGAGAGAGAGAGAGAGTAAGAGACAGAGAGAGAGCGAGAGAGAGAGAGAGAGAGAGAGTTGAGGGGGTGATTTTGGCCATTTCTGGTGAAGATGGAAGTGTTTGTTTGTGGAAAAGGACCGAGACAGAAGACAGAGAAGGAGAAATGGATGGTACTAAAATAAGCATTGTGTAACTGAGCTTCTGTTTTAATGAAAAGTTAGGCAAATGAAAAAGGCATTAATATTCATTAAAGCTGTATTTGGACATATAGGGGTGGGCGATATGGCAAAAATGTCATATCATGATTTTTTTTACAGTTAAATCACGATTTCGATTTCCTCACAGTATTTAAATTCATTTGTAACTATAGACTTTTTAATTATTTTTCAAGTTACAGAACAGTACAACAACTATTATTGTCAGTGTCAGTTACTGTCAGTGATACAGTTATTGTCATTGCTACAGTTATTGCCAGTGTCAGTTATTGCCAGTGTCAGTTATTGTCAGTGTCAGTTATTGTCAGTGTTACAGTGATTGTCAGTCTCAGTAATTTTCAGTGTCAGTTACTGTCAGTGTCAGTTATTGTCAGTGTCAGTTACTGTCAGTATTACAGTTATTGTCAGTGTTACAGTTATTGTGATTGCTACCGTTATTGTCAGTGTTACAGTGATTGTCAGTGTCAGTAATTGTCAGTGTCAGTTATTGTAAGTGTTAGTTATTGTCAGTTTTAGAGTTATTGTCAGCGTCAGTTATTGTCATTGCTACAGTTATTGTCAGTGTTCCAGTTATTGTCAGTGTCAGTAATTGTCAGTGTCAGTTATTGTAAGTGTTAGTTATTGTCAGTGTTACAGTTATTGTCAGTGTCAGTTATTGTCATTGCTACAGTTATTGTCAGTGTCAGTTATTGTCAGTGTTCCAGTTATTGTCAGTGTTCCAGTTATTGTCAGTGTCAGTAATTGTCAGTGGTACAGTTATTGTCAGTGTTACAGTTATGGTTAGTGTCATTTATTGTCAGTGTTACAGTTATTGTCAATGTCAGTTATTATCAGTGGTACAGTTATTGTCAGTGTTACAGTTATTGTCAGTGTCAGTTATTGTCAGTGTTACAGTTATTGTCAGTTTCAGTTATTGTCAGTGTTACAGTTATTGTCAGTGGTACAGTTATTTTTAGTGTTACAGTTATTGTCAGTGTCAGTTATTGTCATTGCTACAGTTATTGTCAGTGTCAGTTATTGTCAGTGTTACAGTTATTGTCAGAGGTATAGTTATTGTCAGTGTTGCAGTTATTGTCAGTGTTGCAGTTATTGTCAGTGTTACAGTTATTGTCAGTGTCAGTTATTGTCAGTGTTACAGTTATTGTCAGTGTCAGTTATTGTCAGTGTTACAGTTATTGTCAGTGTTACAGTTATTGTCAGTGGAACAGTTATTTTTAGTGTTACAGTTATTGTCAGTGGTATAGTTATTGTCAGTGGTATAGTTATTGTCAGTGTTACAGTTATTGTCAGTGTCAGTTATTGTCAGTGTTACAGTTATTGTCAGTGTTATTGTCAGTGGTATAGTTATTGTCAGTGGTATAGTTATTGTCAGTGGTATAGTTATTGTCAGTGTTACAGTTATTGTTAGTGGAACAGTTATTTTTAGTGTTACAGTTATTGTCAGTGTTATAGTTATTGTCAGTGTCAGTTATTGTCAGTGTTACAGTTATTTTCAGTGTTATAGTTATTGTCAGTGGTATAGTTATTGTCAGTGTTACAGTTATTGACATTGTTACAGTTATTGTCAGTGTTAATCATTTTGTTACAATCATGTTTTTGTTGTTTTTCACAGTATTTTAATGTTATGGCTGAATGTGCATACATTTAAACATACAAACATATTTAAGGAACAAAACAGTCCATATAGTCCATAAATATAAACAGTATATTTATAATGTTTGTTCCTTAGATCTGTGAAGTCATGGAATTATCCTAATATAAAACATGACAGTCCAGAAGAAGATTGACGTAAACTGACCATTCAGAGACTTCACGTTTTATTCATTAAGATTTTATTTTGAACTCAAGGTTTTGTAATAACACAAGATATTCAGAAGTAAAGTGTGTTTAGAGTAAAGGTTTCCTTTTTCACTTTAAATCAAGTTTTGAAAGGACCAAAGGATCTTCCTTTATATGCCCCATTATTACAGATTTGTACAGTTTCTGGAAAGTAACTTAATATAATGAACAGAAATATCACTTCTCCAGGAAGTCATAAGTAATATCAACAAGTCAGAAAGTCATCGCAGAATAGATTAAAACATTACTAATTTGCAATGGATTACTTTTTTCAGTAACTAGAAATAGAAAGTAATAACACAAATAATTGTGCACAAAGTAATCTTTCCGCTGAAACAGGTGGATTTTAACTTAAATGCTACAAAAAGTTTACATTGTCTCAAACAAGGTTTTATTTAAAAAAACATTTATACATACACTAATTTAATTTAGGGTGATAATTTTTTTATATCATATTAGTATAATTTCATATTGGTACCATTTTTACCGAGTCCAAGTCAAGTTTAAAGTCTTTGAATGGCAATGTTTACAAACGGCGACTCTAAATGTGGGATGTTTGAGCTGTAAATGTTGAGCTCTAAATGTTTAGGAGATATGGTAATTAGCCACACCCCACAATTACAATTGCCTGTTACTTAGCTGGGGGCGGGACTGCATGCTGTGATATGCCCTCACCAACATGGAGGATTTGCCTTAAATGATCTTAAATCTAAAAGTTAAATATGAAAAATATATCTTGCACTCTAAATGTGAAACTCCACAGGACTCCATAGGACTCTGTAACACCTTCACAAGTCTTTGTTTGTGCGACTTAAGTGCGACTTGAATCTGAGTCTCAGACTCGAGTCCCCATCTCTGGCAGCTGCTACTGACAGCATGAATGGCTATAAAATCTGGCAGTATCTGAGCATCAAAGATGTAAGCATGAGCATGGGGTGTACGAAAAAAATTCAGATGTGACATTGCATTACCCAATGGTGTTGGGGCATTTTAAAAAAATCAAGAAAATACCTGTAACTCTTTACATTAAGTTAAAAATTCATGATAAAGGGACCAAAAGCTTTCAGGTTTTTCCTTCACCTGTGTAGATACAAGCTTCTGTTTCCCAGCGTGGAGCCTCCATGGATTGAGCTAGTTTCTCCCGCACTTCCCACAAAGGCTCAATTGGACTGAGATCTGGGGAATTTGCAGGCTGAGTTGATACCTTGAGCTGTTTGTCATGTTCCTCAAACAGTTCCTGAGCAGTGTTTGCAGTGTGACAGGACTCATTATTCTGCTGAAAGAGGTCATTGCCTTTAGGGAGAACTGTTGCAGTGAAGGGCTTAACTTAGTCTGCAGTGATGTTTAGGTAGGTGGTCCATGTCAAAGTAATGTCCTCATGAATACAGCGGCCACGGTTTCCTAGTCAACAGTTCAGGCCACTTATTATATATTATTTTAAAAGTAGACTGATGTAAAAAACAATTTATAAGTATGCATTGAGTAGTTCATTTCGATTTAGTATCAGTAAGTGCATTACCCAATGCTGTTTTTTTTTTCAAAAGAATTGAAAAAGGCAAGTAACTTTTTATTTTGAATTACAATTTCATCATGAATGGACCAATAGAAATGAAAAAAAAAAAAACTTACATTAACATCCAATGTTTTTTCCCTAGTCTTTCTGGAAATTCAAGTTTCTTTTTCCAAACAGAAATGTTGCAAGGTGGAGCCTCCATGGATGAGATTCAGAATGGAAAAGTGGTATAGGAGGTAGTTGTTGTTGCTCCTGTTACGTGTATTTCATCCGTATTTTGGCCCATATGATGAATACACAAACAGCACAAATGAACTGCATTGTGGGCATCACCTCACATTACTAAACTGCTAAAACGTTTTTAAACGTATAGACTTATATACTCAAAGCAACATACTGTCTGTAGATAGTCAAAATAGTTTACTACAGACACTTTGTAAGGCCTGGTATGGAATCAGAGTCCCAGTCAGGCACTACAGGACAGCCCTCTCCAGATCTCCACTCCAGACCAGGACCAGGAGTACGAGGCTCCAAGGTAGTGGATACAGACCTTCAGAACTATCTTTCTGTGTGATGTATACTCTGGTTATAACCTAGTCTGGTTACTGAGCGTTTTGTTATTTGTCCTTACTGTGACCTGTGTTTCTGATTCTGGATTTCTCTTCTTGCCCTTAGGATTTACAGTTTTTTGGACTGAAATGTTGCTTTTGTCTATGAACTCTGATAACTGTGTCCCTTTTTACACTCTCTTTCCTTTTGTATTCTGCATTTGTGTCTATATGCAGCTGGTAGCCTAGTGGTTCGAGCATTTGCCCTGCGATCAGAAAGTCTCTGAGGTACCCTGAGCAAGGTAATGCCCCCCCCAGGGCCGGCGTCAGGGCGGATCTACCGGGCTGATATATAACTGACTATGGGGGGCACTATCGTTCATGAACTATATTCATATGAGCGACACTAGAGGGTGTAGGGGGGGGCGTGGCGACTCACTATGTCCCCCACCAATGCCTTCGATTGCCACCCACTGACACCGGCACTGCCATCCGCACACACTGCCCCCCGGCGCTGTGTTCCTGGCTACCCGCTGCTTCACTTGGTGAATGGGTTAAATTGGTTGAATGGGTTTAACACTACCAAGGGGGTCATTTTTACCCCCCATGCTTGTAGTTCTTAAAAAAAAAAAGAAAGAAAACGACATTTTTAAGTTTTCCTAAAAATATATTATTTATCATCTAGTGGATTTTGGTGAGTGTGTGATAAAAAGAAAAATAAATACAATCGTTTATACACAGAACCGCCGAGGAGTAATCCCCCACCCCCCCTTTAGATCACCGCATATAGCCTCTCCCGGCGCATCCGGTTGCTTAGCAACGCTAGACGCTCGTGTCGGCATCCAACTTTGACGGCGCACCATCGATTAAAATACTTTAAGACAAAAATAATATATTTTAAACACTTATTTTGTCGAGTCTCCATTGTTATTTAAAACAGAAGATGGGAATGAGCCACTTCACAGCTTCTAGAAATGACGTCTTAGCATCGCTGACGCTATTGCAGCGGGGGCCTGGAATGTCAGCAGTTCTAGTGTTAATGAGTGAAATGCAGAGGAAGAATTTTGTGTTGTTCACACTGTGGTGTGTTAACCTACGACAATGGTCACTTTCATGTCTTTGCTCTTTACACCCATTTTTATAAATTCAGATATTTTACGTTTTCTAAAAAGTAACAAAGCAAAGCAAAGGTTAATCTGCCGGAGCCACTGGTCAATAAAATCTCTTCGGAATGCTTTTCCCACCTTCAGCTTGCAGCCGGAGCCCCGGAGACGCACTGTGTGTGGGATACAAGCACAATGCTCCGAATTTACGAGCGGCTCTCCTGTTTGTGCTCTGAATGTACAAACGAGTTCTGCGTCAGCCTTTCGGATTTACGCACGAGTATCCGCTCAGCGCTTTGAATTTATGACCGGCCAGAGGGTCCTCCAGCCCTCCGAGAGGTAAACCTCAACTCATTCATTTTCTTTACACTCTTCCTGTCTAATTACTTTCATTCTGTTTGTAGTTATTTTAGCTTATTTTCATGAACTGCTCTTTAACTTGTTTTTCTGCATTCCCTTATTCTGCTTTGATGTTTTATTAATTCCTTTTATCTCCAACTGTTTTATTCCAAACTTATTATTGTTTTATTAGCTAGCTTGTTTCTTCTGATATTATTGTTATTTTTATTTACTTTTCATGTATTTCTCTGTCATCCCATTTTCTAATTATTTTTAATACTTTGCCATTCATTCTTTTAAGTCTTTTGTTATCAGCTGCCATAATACTCAGCTACACTAGAGGTTCTGCCTCAATGTAAACTTAAGTTTAAATAAAAAATAAAGATGATTATGGTGCAGATGATGGTGAAAAGCAAATTGAGGATCACGACTACAATAATACCTTACATTATCACACTAATAAAAATTTAATAGATAACACATATATAGTGAAAAAACCAGAACAGTTTAATTTCATGTTAAACGAAGTTTAATGCATTACCCTTAAAGAAAATGTAAAGGTAAATAATCAGAAAACTTTATTGCTTAAAAAAACATTAGCGGTTAGCATTTAGCGGTTAGCATTAACAGCATGCGGCGAGTGAAAACAAACTTGTACACAAAAGAAAGGTTGAAATAACTCTCTCTGCCCACATGTTTAGACAAAGCACAGCTCACTAATACTAAATAAACTGAGATAACGGTTGAAAATGGGGTGGGGTTTAAAACACTAAAACACGAGGACAAGACACTGAGCAGGACACTGCAGCAGCTTCTTCTTCTTTTTATGGCGGTTGACAACTTTTCAGTGTATTACTGCCACCACTGGAAAAAATCCGTGTTAGACTGAATGTCACTGAGGGGTTACTGTACTTGTTTAACTCACTTAAGCAGGAGGATTTCTTCCACCTAATTAACTTACATTTGGCCTGAAACATAGTTCACTTTTGATAATATAAGTCACTTATAGGTGCTGGAAAAAAACAGCTTAGCTGACTTCACTGTATTAAGGAATATTAGCGATGTACAGTAAGAGATCATATAAAATTTATAGTGCAAAAGTGCCTTCTTAAAACATTGTGTTTGAAATTTCAATTCGGTTCCCAAATGCATCCACTGCCCTGAAGTGACCTACAGTTTCCAGAGCAACATCTGAAGAGAAATTGATGCCATTGCAATTAGCCAAAAAGGCACAAAACATTTTAAATGTCAGGTTTAGGCCATGATAGACTCAAATATTAAAACAGACAGCCATATTTATTCCATAAATCAGCAGAATACAAGACATACATACTGGCAGAGCTCCCAAACCAAAGGCATTCTGATTAGAAAAGAATTCCAAATCATCAAACCAAAGAACTGAGTCCAAGAGTAGAATCCAAATAGTCCAGAAAGGCAAAATGAAACAAACAAAACAAAAGTGGCTAAGAATCAAAATCAAGAAAGAGATGCAGGGTAATTCAAGTCAAAGTGAACTTTGTCATCTCAGGTACAGTACTGTGCAGAAGTCTTAGGCCCCTGAGAAAATGCTGCTTAAAAGCTGTTTACTGCTGGGCCGTGGTGTTAAGTTAGGGTTAAAACTCTTACATTACAATAAACGCAAACAACATTAATACAGAAAGTGGTGGTTTTATTTGTGGCAAAGTGTTTGCTGAACCATTTCCAGACCTCTATTCTCATGGAAGCCCAGTTTTACCTGCAGCTCCATCAAATCCCTGGTTTGGCTCATTTTACTGCAGTAGATTAAATTAGGTGATGATTATGGAATTTTATTCATTCACCCAATGACTGGAGGCCCTGAGCAGAAACCTGGATCCAAACCTGTGTTCTTCTAACAGCTCACAGAATATCCATTATCTTTGAGAAAAAATACTTTTACTGCGTTCTTGTTTGTTTGCATTTATTCTAACATTCAGTGGTTTTTGCTGCAGAAAGAAGCCACTGCTGATAGAAATAACTTCAGGCACAGATGCCTAAGACTTTTGCACAGTACTGTATATACCAGAGTTGATGTGGATCCAGATTTTACAGAGCATAAAGAAACACACAGTATACACATATATAATTATGAACTAAAAATAGAAGTAAAAAAATAGAAGTAAAAAAACTTGGTGCAAGGATGTGCAATTTGGTCCAGGGTAATTTTTTTACATCCGAAAGATTTAGCAAATTTGCCACAGCACTCAGATGGAATGCCACAAAATTGGAATGTAATTGCATGCTTTTATATTTAAACCAGATAAATTGAAAACAAGATTGGTATGCAGAGACACTTCGCAAATCTGAATGCAGAAGTCATGTGGATTAGATTCAGGCATCAGGAGCAGAGGAGTCTGAGGTTAATGTTCCGATGGCTTATGACATCAAATCTGCTTTGAGTACTTGACTAAATTAAAGGAGTCATTGTTAACTCATAACCAGAGATTCCAGAGACTCGAGTCGCACTTAAGTTGCACAAACAAAGATGTGTGACTTGACTTTAGACTTCCCTCAACGACTCGAGACTTGTTTCGGACATGGTGTCCCATTACTTTTGTCCGAGATGAACGGTTTTCAGCTAATAACGGTTTTCGAGGGGGTCGTTGGAAAGGTGTCACAGACCCCCATCTAAATGGAGTTTCACATTTAGAGTAAGAGATATATTTTTCATATTTAACATTTAGATTTAAAATCATTTAAGGTAAATCCTCCATGCTGGTGAGGGCATATAACAGCACGCAGTCCCGCCCCCTGCTAAGCAACAGCCAATTGTAATCACAGGGCGTGGCCTATTAGCATATCTTCTAAACATATAGATTTAACATTTAGATTAAATCTAATAGATTGGTTAAGCTGTTTTTACAAATGGCACCCCATAGACTTGAACTAAAGATTTGAGACTTGACTTGACATTGCCACTCAAAGACTTGACTTGGAAAAAATCACTTGTGAACATCTCTGGTCATAACACAAAGCCAGTTTGAGGTACTGGTGACCACAAAACAAAAACAAAAAAAATCTAACATTTCCAGGACTGTGCCTGAGATGATCACAAGGATCAGTTCAAACTATTATCTGTTGCAGCCCTCAGGTCATTACAAATGACTACAATCCCAGCAGGAAGCTCAATATATGATAATGACTACTGTCCAGCACACCCAGCTATAAAGAGCGCTCAGCAATTTACTGCACTGACTCACCCATCAATAAAGTGCATACATTTTTCTTTGCTACAGTATCTTCACTCACATTCGCCTTCAGATCTCCCGGGCAGCATGAAGGAGGCTGTAACTCTACGTGTGAGAAAATACGTATGAATCCAGCAGGAGTGCAGAACTGAATAGTCGATATAGAGAACCACAGCGAACAGGCTGTCCAAATGACTCACGTAAGACCGAGCCAAGTAGTTCAGAGGCGGCGGCTGATGTTATGTAGGCCAGCGGTTAAATATGAAGTACTCCACCAGCTGATTCTGCTCCTGGATTAACCTAAATTCACTCAAAAGTCTGAAACTGTTTGCCCCAGATAAGAGTGACTCATCTGAACACATCACACAATCACATTGTTCATATTTAAGTATCTTAATTTAAAAAAAACACCAAACACATTCTTCACCAAAAGGGCTACTGACATACAACTGTGTAATCATTTTAAGTTCAATTAAAAGCAATAATACACAAATGCAAATTTGCAATAGACAAGTGCCTAATGTATAGTTAGTGTTTTATGGTTGAACTTTGTCATTTAACCAGTCACAACATTAAATCCACTAGAGGCAGATCTCCTTGCTATACTCCCTGTTAACCCTCTGAACTCTGGGCCATTTATGAGCGTTTTTGCATCCCTTTATTTATTGGGCTATAACATTTTAATTCCATTAAAATGGACATATATGCCTTATGCTGTTTTTGTCAGAAGACCCAGGGCTACTTATTTATGTAATTATTTTATGTGAAACTGTCAAGGTTCGGTCAGCGGCCGTTGTGGTCCGCTGCTTTTCTGTTGTTTTTGGTCATGTTTCTGTTCTGTGTTTTGGGTACTTTTATTTTGATATGTTTGTCTGTTCAGTTCATGTGTCACGTGTCTTCTATTCCCAGCTGTTTTCTGTTTACGTGTTCCTTGGTTCCCAGCTGTCTTGTGTTTCCTCTGGTTATGTTGTGTTTCTGTTAGTTAGTCCTCACGTGTCCATCACCTCATTTACCCTGTCCCTGTTTCTGGTTATACACGTTCTGGTTATTCTGATGGCCCCCGTGCCTGGTTTTGGTTTTTGCCTTTTTTGTTTCTGTTTAATAAACGCATCGAGTATGGATCCGAGGTAGCTCCAGGTTGGGGTTTAGCCACCCCTCCCGTGACAATCTTTGGTAAATTTTATTTTATTATTTTTCAAATTTTTTTGAGCTTTAACTTTGAACTGAAAGCCTTGTTCACTTAGTTACATCAGTAACATTAAAATGTGTTTTATCTAAAATAATGAATAATTGTGATTAATAATCGCGATTTCAATATTGATCAAAATAATCGTGATTATCATTTTGGCCATTTCTTTTGTGTACGAGTCTTTGTTTTCGCTCGGCACACTCTGATAATGCTAACCGCTAATGCTAATGGCAATAAAGTTTTCTGATTCTGATTATTTATTCACTTTTACATTTTCTTTAAGGGTAATCCATTAAACTGAGTTTAAAATGAAATGATGGGAGCATGTTTTGGGGCATATTTTTACACAATAAAAATGGGCATTTTTAGGCAATTTCTACCAAAACACAACACGTCTTTTTACTATATGCGGGTGCTCATTGAACGTTACCCCCGCGAAATACTGGGGATTACTGTACACCATACATAGGCACTGAGCTATAGGCAATAGTCTTTTTGGGGGGCGATGAATGGTATCTCATTCCCCTTGTAAACAAAATGACCAAACTGTACCCAACCCCTTAACCTGCCATTGCATAGTATCTGTTTGTTGGCTGTATGGGAGCAGGGGCTTGTGGGACAGTTACTACAGTAATGTATGTAGGCATGCTTCAATGATCACCAGCAGCAGAAAAAATATATTTTAAAACAGTTCAGCCACCAAACCCCCCCTAACTACACCTGTTCTTCATAAGCTCCTCCCACCTTAAGATACATCACAGAATTTAAAAAATCTGAGCATTTAAAGATCTTATTCTAGAGACACTGCGGACTGTGTATTTACAGAAGATTTACAATAGTAATATATTTTTTCACTTTAAGTGAAACATCCCTTTTACTTTCGTAATATTAGGTAACACATTTTCATGAAAGGTGTGTTTCATTACGATGTTTGATGTTTCTTTTTGCTGATTCAGAAAATCACATTAGTTGTTACAATGTTGTTATGGTAATACTATTTTCCTACAGGTACAACAAACAAACAACGTATTACCAAGCAAAAAGTTATAAGTAGAACAAAAGACCGTCAGCCGAGGTGCCAAGTTTAGTTTTTTTAAAAATGACGTTTCTAACTAAACCCTTGAAGCTCCATGAAAAAAACATTAGCACCGAAATCAGCGCCGAGGTCGTTGAAGAAACACTACAGAATGGAATCAAACTCATTTTTTGTTGCCTGGTGTAATTGCAGTATGTAAATATAATGGGCTTTTTAGACTAAAGTGTATAATGAAATTATATGGTTGCTATTGTGACCTTATGAAATTATTTTCATATGAAAAAAGTGGCAGATAGTCACAAGGCCACGTCTGGACTGTGAATCAACCACAGGCGTTCTGGTGGAGTTGTTGTTTGTTTGTTTGTACATCCGCTAGGTGTCGAGTTGCTGTAATGTATTTAGTCACAGATCATTGGAAACCCGGATTCCTGACACCCGTCTGTCGCTGTGGTAACCAAGACATCTGTGACACCAGGACACATAACCCAGAGCCCATACTGGATCCTGACATTTCAGGTTTAGAGTGAACCTGAAATGTTGGATGGCCTAGTGGTTAAGGCATCCGCCCCGTGACCAGAAAGTCCGGGTTCGATCCCCAAGACCGCTAGGCACC
>JBBPDB010000017.1:5602572-5626056 GCA_037974465.1 Brachypetersius altus | reverse complement strand
AGGTGGGTTTTGAGTAGTGTTTTAAATTCATTGATATTGCCAACAGAGCGGAGTGGGTGTGGTAGAGAGTTCCAGAGATTCGGTGCACAGACACTGAATACTTATAGCAAAAAACAGCTGTGTGTATTATGTGAAAGCTTGTTATTTCATAATTGTGACCCACTGATCAGATCTGTTAGATACACCCTAATCATCCCAGTGTGCTGGATAACATGGAGCACTGAGAGAGAAACAGGGAGAATAGTCTGCCCTTTGAAATATTCTGTTTCTCTTGGACACTGCTGTAGTCTGCAGATGTTTCTGGAGGAGATGACATTATAAATGTGAAATATCGGTGAAATCATCTGCTCCTCGGCTTGATCTGAAGAGAACAAAATCTTGTCAGAGCGAGGCTGAGAGTGCAGAAATATTTCTGACTGTAGCAGGTAAACTTTGCTGATTGAGACATAAGCTTTGCTGACCTCTTGCCCTGTGACCATCATTGTTTAGCTGCTGGGCTATGGAACAAGAACTCATTGCATGATGGGCCAACCTGGAGAAAAACAATGGCCAGAGGACAAAACATCTAGACAACAAGATTTTTATCCAGTTCAGCATTTTCTTATTTGCAATGAAGAGGTAACAAGGCTTAACAACCCATTTCAACTCAGGATGAACTTGTTAATTAGTTTACTGCTTAAATCCGTTATGTCAAAGAAGGGAACAAAATGTGTAGAGCAACTGTGCACTTAACTCCTTGTGCCATATCTTCCACTGTTATAGACACTGTTCCTATGGAATGCCAGGAGTGCCAATATTATATATGTGTGTGTGTATATATATATATATATATATATATATATATGTATATGTATATGTATATGTGTATATATATATGTGTATATATATATATATATATATGTGTGTGTCATTAAATACATCATTAAATGTGTCATTAATTATTTAAAATTGGAAATAAAAACATTTAATTAATTATATAAAGATTTAATGACACATTTAAGTAATTATTTATCAGTGTATTTCCCATTTTAAACAATTAATGACACATTTAATGATGTATTTAATGACATATTTATATATATATATAATATATATTTATATATATTGGCACTCCTGGCATTCCATACCCATCCAGATCCAACCTACAATCAAACACCAAGCAAACACCAGACCTCTCTACAAACACCTGCCCTCACATTACAATAGACATTTGAAAGCGACTCTCCTAGCGTTTTCCACGCGCTTTTAGGCGCAATATGTGAACGGCCCCAAACTATGCAAACTATTTGACTCTTCTCTAAGTAATATCAGGATAACAATAACCAAGGTGTAAAGTCTCCTAGCTGTTTCAAAATGCGTTACACATTCGCAAGCCTTTTAATTAAACATCTGTGTCTTGATATTAATAAATGGTTTTGACTCACCATAGTTTTTTTACTCAGTCCTATATCACATTATACCAAGGCTAGTACCCAGATGAATACTCTGAAAGGTATTTTATGCATCTAAACAAGGGAATTGTTTAGATGCATAAGATGCATGATTTCCACAATAAAAAGGCAACAAGTGTGGAATTACGTGTTAAAGCCTTTGTGTAGGTTATAAACTGCCACATAAATTTTAGTGGAGTTAAACAATTCCCTATGATCTGCTGATACAGAGTATTCACTCAAAAAGCTGTTTGTGTGAATGAGAACCAGAGATGAAGGACCAAAGGAAGAGTGGTTCCTATGCAGTTTTTGCTACAGTCACATCTTGTATTTTCGGTATATAAGATTTAGATTGTTTATTATATTGTATTGTTCATTGTTCATTTATACACACATATATACACATGTATATTCATACATATATTTATATTTATAAATAGAATATATATGTACAAAAATACTTATATACATTTGTTAACATTTATCTTATATTTATAAATATACATCCATATTATGTATTCATATTGTAGATTGTATATTATGGTATATTATATTTGCTCAGTATATTGTTTATTGTATCTTATAACTATTTTTGTTATTTTTTACTGTGTTGTACTTGAGAGACACCATCTACCGGAATCAAATTCCTTGAATGTGTTCGCTCACATACCGGCACTTGGCCAATAAACGCGATTCTGATTCTGATGCTGATTACTTGGCCATTCATATGCTAAGTTAAATCTCAACACACACACACTCACTTTCTTTCTTTCTCTCTCTCTCTCTCTCTCTCACACAAACACACACTCTCACACACACACACACACACAGAGAAAAAAGAGGAACTTAACAGAATTCATGGTCATTTAGGTTCATGTGGTCAACGTCTTTAGTTCTGTATATTCCAATAAGCAAGCAACTGAATTCTATTTTCTCTGTGACTTGCAGATGGCTCAGGCTGGTTTTATCCACACTCCCACTGATAACAGTCCAGATGTTGTCCAATGCTTCTTCTGCTACAAAGAGCTAGAGGGCTGGGAGCCTCAAGATGATCCTGTGTAAGTGCTGAATTAAGGGGATGTCAAATGATGAAGAGAAGTGGGATTTCATGGCTAATTCTTGTTAAATTATCTCCTTTTAGGAAGGAACACAAGTCTCACTCTCCAAAGTGTCATTTCATTCTGCTCAAAAAAGCTGTGGAGGAGCTCACAGTCGAAGAATTCCTGAAACTTCAGAAAGAGAGACAGAAATGTCAGATTGTGAGTAAGATGTGTTGATATAGTAACTGCTCATCTGGCTTGACTGTACATGTAAAATATCCTTCCTCTTACCATGGCAAGCAAATAACCTTTTCCCAGATCTGGAGCTCTCTCCTCCTCCTCTCTCCTTCTCTCTTCTGACTTCTCTCTCTTTTCTCTCTCTGATAATGAATCAAAATTAGAGAAATTACATGTAAAGTATCTTTCCTCTTACCTTGGCAAATAAATACCCTGAATAGTTTGAGGACAAAGGTGTTGACTTTCCCAGATCTGGAGCTCTCTCTCTTGCTCTCTCTCGCTCTGACTTTCACCTCTTAGCTGGGCATCTTGGCTGTGGTTTCTTTTGCTGCCGTTTTAGGGTTTTTCTTTGTTTAAAGTCATTTTCTGTCCTATAAAATGAACTTCATGGTTTGTAACAATTTAATTATTCTTTCTTTCACCCTCAAGAAGTTCTATACAGATGGTGCTCTTCAGTGGCTCCTCCGTAATTCATCTTCAAATTTGACCTGCTTTTCAGTTACAGTCTGTTTTGAAGTTCTTATCTTGGTTTCTTTCTAAAAAGGCTCAACACGTAACAGCCAAGTCATTTAACACTACACAAAATCTGCACCACAAGACTTGGAGATGAATTCAAGTTTGTTCTCTATTCTAGCCTACTTCACTTCTCTCTCGTATGCTGTAATTTTGTAGCTATATGAAACGAATTACTTTGATTACCTTGTTACAATGGCACTTGGTCAAGGTGTGGAATTTCTTGGAAGTTTACTTGAGGGTGGTGATAAAAGGAGGAGTAACATGGCAAGCATAGGGGTCTGAGCGACTCTGACAAGGACCAAACTGTGATCGCTAGATGACCGACTCAGAAAATCTCCCAAACACAAGTTCTTGTGGGGTGTTTCTGGTATGCTGTGGTTGACCTACCAAAAGTGGTCCAAATGGCGGCCGGGTCATGTGTGACAGGAGTGAAGACTAATCCGTCTGGTCTTGAGCTACTGTAGCACAAATTGCTGAAGAAGTTCATGCTAGGTTGTGATGAAAGGGTGTCAGAACATGGGGTTGCAGTGCTGCAGGCCGGACAGAGTGCCCACACTGACCCCTGTCCACAGCTGACAACATCTACAATGCAAACCTCGTGTGTGTGTTCTAATCATTCACCTAGGGAATGATCTCTTTTTTGATAGAAGACAACCCAGTAGTTAATGCACTGGACAATGTTTTGCTGGGAAATCTGAGGCTCTTGAATTCATGTGGATGTCACCTTGACACATAACTCCTACCTAAACATTGCTGCAGAGTACACCCCCCCATGGCACTGGTAGTCCCTACTGATAGTGGCCTCTTTCAGCAGGATAATGCACCCTGCCAGACTGCAAAGCTTGTTCAGGAACATGACAATAAATTCAGGGTTGATTTGGCCTGTACTGGACAAACTAGTCTGAATCAGCCCTCACAGGAACATCTACTTAAAGGATTTGCTTTTTTGCCTCAGATATTCATTTCATGCTTATTTATTTTCTGGTTGCCACAGTGAACGTGCCTGGATTTTTTTCTGTTTGTGCTTTGTCTTTATACTGGTATTCTAATCTATGCATCAAAAATGTATAAAGAAGAAAAGATTGCACTTAATTATATACAAATGGAACATCTCTAACTAATTAACCACACATGCGTATATAAAGAACACCACATGTAAAGATTAAATGTTGATTTTCTTTGTAGTCTTGCAAATAATTCTGGGCAGCATACAAATGAAGTGAAGAGATTTACTTCAGTCGAGAGTAAAATGGATGGAAGAAGGTTGTACAGAAGATGATGTTCACAGTATTGTATTCTGCCTGTGTAAGGTCATTAGGTATAGTTTTTATAAGGTGTATAATGGTTAGAAGAAAGTGACAGAGTTTAAGGTGTTGACTGTGCCTCCAAATTCCAAAGATCTCAGTCTGATCAAGCCTCTGTGTTGGAATCAATTGAGGCCGACACAGTCTATACTTTAATGGGTCACAGCTGTTTAGGTGACATGAGCGGGACCTTTCTAATATTAGGTGGTTTTAGTGCATGGCTGATAAGTGTATTTGCCCTGGTAGCTGTGATTAGGTTAAATGGCATAACTACACCCATCTGTTAGAAACGGCCTGGAAATAAATTACAGTGATGGGTAATATGGCCATAAGTGCATATCACTGTATTTTTAGTATTGTCAGTTTTGCAAACCGTCATAGTACTTTTGCAAAAGTCATAAATCTTTCATGTGTACATGCAAACACTCAGTGCCCTTTCTGGGCCTAGCAAGACAAAAGTTAAAATAACATTCTTACATAAATGCACCACATGCTCTTATGAAACATTTTATACTGTTTGTATGTTGTGTTATAGAGGCTGACCTGGTGTTTTATCTTTGCACAGTACAGATTATGTTTTTTTAAGCATGTTGTGGATATTGTTAGTATTTACCAATTGCATGTTTTATCACAAAGTGTCATTTTGTTCTGGTGATATTTTGAATAAAAAACATTGTTTAGTGGCAGTTTTCAGATGTGGTACTACTGGCACAGAATGTTGTAAATATAACTGACCTCCTCATTGAAAAATATCTACTGGTGCATTGCCCACTATTTCATGATCTGACAATGTCATAAAATCAATAAACAATACTTCAAATCTCCCAGTGGCCCAAAGGACATTCTTTGTTCAACAAATGTGACCCATGAAGTGTTCAACTGTGTCCTCCTGAGTTGTGTGTGTTGGAACGGGAAAAACACAATGTGCCGTGATCTCCTTGGGACTATAGTGCTGTGAAGTTGTGTACAGAGGTGGAAATCATGAGCAGAGTGGCAGAGCAGATTGAACTCCCAGGATGTTACGAGTGCTGTCTGGTTATTAAGAAATTAAGAAGTTTTATTGGGTATCAGTAAGATTCGGTGTCGCTGGCTTTATAACGCCTGCCCATCTTAAAATGTTTTATGTTTCTTTGCCTGTTCATTTAGTCATCATACATGAAAAATGGTTATAGGTTATATCCCCAAGTCAAACGTGTTTTGGATTAAAGGAAAGTCTACAGATTTTTATTTGGCATCATGTTTTCTTAGGGTTGCGAATGTTTTCAGGGACATAATGTACCAAATAGTTTGTTTTAATAAATGTCCGTGATATAATAGTTATTGAAATACAATTAGGACATGTCACTCGGTAGTCCAGAGATGAGTCATACCGTCACTGGAAAGCATTCACTCTCATACTAGACTTTATAGAACTGCTTTAGTCAGAGAAAAGTTTTCCTGAGTCGTCGTACTAAAGATGTTTGTTAGTAACCCGGAAGAAGGTGATGGGATATTTTTCCACAGGATTTTGCCAGTGAAATGTATTACCATGTATAATCCATGCTCAATACTGCAGGAAGGGACTGGAACAATGACAGTGTGTGGACCATTAGAAAAGTGATGACCACTGTGTCTACTGCTGCCCTGAGCTTACAGTTCATTTTTCCAACAATTTCAAGGTTTTTGAGTCTTTGTTTCTGTGGTAACCCTGCTTGCTGTCAGCCAAGACCTATTCTAATCCTCATCAATCATGTTCTGTATGCCAAGAAGTATTTTTCTGGGTATATTTTCATTTTTTCCTCTCTACTTCATCTGATTTTTTTGGTAACATCTGATCCTTCTCCTTTTTCAGAAAAAGACCTGCAATCAAGTCATTGAGAAATTTGAAGAGTCTGCTAAGTCAAAAAGAGGTGACATTATCAAAATGGCCATGGAAGGATAAGGCTATACTTGTCTTGGGTAGCCATGTGATGAATGTAGCATGAAGTTGTTACAGTCTCTCCAGTTCTACAACCTTTTTTTGTGTCAGGGAGGCTGATCTTGCTTCTTTTTTTGTCATTTAGATTGTTTATTACATTATATTGTTGTTCATTTATACACACAAATATATATGTACATATGTACATTCATACATATATGTTTATACTATTTATAAATATATGTACAAAAATACTTAAACACTAGTTATACTTGGCCAATAAATGCGATTCTGATTTCAGCTCCTTCATAGTCTTTATTTCCAAAGTAACACCAAACCTGGATTGCAGATGTTTCCAGATATTGCTGCAGAGCTTGTGACAACTGGATTCGAGACCTGATCCTTTTCCTGGAAAGGTTCTAGTGAGGTGGCTAAAGCACTTTCTGCATGTTCTACTTGTCTCTGGCCTGCAGTGCATCAAAGCCATTTCGACTCATCGTGTTATTCACTTCCCCAAACAGGCTCTTTTTCATCGCTCTCAATTTATTCTGGTAGTCCTAACAATAGACCCTATCAATTCTGAGCCTTTTACTGGAGCTTCTTTTACAAGTATTGTAACAACCTCTGTGCTAAGACATGGGTAGACTTGCACTTCTCATAGGTCTGGCATCTTGTTCAGTGACCTTGACTCACAGTGTTCCCTTTCCCTTTTTTCTTTGTCATGTCTGATTTTAATGTTTTCATTATTTTTGTCATATATTACCCCAATAAATATTGGGGCATAACATTGAATTATGGGCTCACTGTGGTTTTTTACGATAATGGTACCTCTTCAGTCGGTTTATTGAAGCACATTTCAGCAAATGAGAATTCTTAACCCTTGATACTGGACAAAATATGTTTTATGGGTGAAATGAGCACCGTACGGGGCGCATAACGTTTATTTCCAGGGTTTTGATAAAAGTAATCCTTTTAAATGTTTTCACCCAATTACAGACTTACAACTGAGATTGTATTATTCACAAAAAACAAGGAATTTTATATATATATATATATCACTTAAAACAACTATAAACATTTATGAACTGGAACGGAGATCGTGATCCAGGCCTTCTCGTGCACAATCAGTGCCTGACCTCATAAATGCTCTCCAGAATGAATGGGCACAAATTCCTAGAAACACAAAAACTAAAATCTTGTAGAAAGCCTTCCAAGAAGAGTGGAAGCTATTATAGCTGCAAAGTGGGACCAACTCCATATTAAAGTCTTTGTATTTGAATGCAATGTCATTAAAGTCCCTTTTGGTGTAAGGGTCAGGCGTCCCATACATTTGGCTATCACAGCTCACCCTGGCATTTGTGTAAAGTTTTCCTGGCTGTACTCTGCGCTGTTGTCTGTAATCTCTATTAAAGTGTTCCAGTAGATCTGCATTTTACGGCAAAACTTTTAGGGTGAAAGTGATGTAATTTAATTCTATAACCACTAGAACGCCCTCTCCGGTCTTTTCTTAGCTGTTTCAAGACAGAGCTTTTTCTCCTGTTTCTGTCATTTCTCCATCCCCGATACAGGTGGGTTGTTGAAGAGGCTTGTGGTGTGATTATCCCCAGTGTAATCTACATCTCTTATTTTCTGACATTTTTAACGTAGTCCATCGTAACCACCTGCTCCTCCTTCATTTTTTCTTTTTTTCTCTTCCATCACCTCCCCTTCCTTCCTTCTTTTATTTCTCCATCTCCAACTCATCCTCCTTCTCTTCTTCTCTCTCCTTCTTGTCCTTCCTCTCCTGCTCTTCTTTTTCTCCCTTTGCTTATTCTCTTCCTTCTCCAACTCCTGTTCTTTTCATCATCCTCCTCCTCATCTCTATTTGTCTTATTTTTCTCCTCCTTTGCCTCCCCCATTCCTCCTAATCCACCCCCCTCCCACAATCATTTTGAATTGATTTATGGAAGACCACCAGTGTCCCTCACCTTTAACGCGCACTATCAGTCCAACAAATTGCTGCAGGCGGTGAAGCGAGCTGTGAAAACTGCTCAGTGAAGCAGCCCGTGAGGTTTATGTCGAAAGTTCAGGTTCTTTGTCTTCTCCACTTCATCTCCTGACCCTGGACAAGCTGAGGACTCTCATTTGTCAGGCTGCTCTCAGTCTGGGGGGCTGTGAGGGTGAAAGTCAGGGTTTTTGACTTGAATATGCTGTGTGCAGGAGCTGCTCTCACCTCAGCATTTAGGTTTCGAGCCACGTTGGTGTGTGTGTGTGTGTGGCTTTAAAGTAACACTCCTGCTCTCTCGCCGTGGATTATCCTCCCATCTCGCCGAGAGACCAGCTCGTCCTGCTGTGGCACGGACAGAATCCGACCCACAGAACACACAGCAGCCATAGTGGTCGTGGTGGACCTGTCTGAGATGAACTTCGGCACGGTGGTCGTGGCTGCCGGACTGTCCGGCTTGCTGAGCTTTGCTCTCCTGGCCGTTGCCATCGGCAGCGAGTACTGGTACATCATCGACCTGGACCAAACTGGGAACTCGAGCTGGGAGTTCACGAGGTCTCACGCGGGGCTCTGGAGGATCTATGAAGGTATTGGGTGAGAGCTGCTCCGTGCACACAACTTTTCACTGACAGATAACATGTTGGGTAGATCTGCAGATGACAGTAAAACTTTGGGGGTATTTGATGTAATTTAATTCTACAACCAACGGACAGCCCTTTCTTAACAGTATGTTTTAAGATAGCAGCATGCCATTTCTCCATCCTCTATGCTTGTTAAAAGGCTTGTGCTTTGATGGTGCCCACACTATAATCTGTATTTTCTATTTTTTTAACAGTTTAATTCTAGAACACCCTTACCTCCTCCTCTTCCTCTTAATTATTTTTTCTTCTTTTTCTTCTTCTCCTCTGTCTCCTTTTCTCCTTGTTCTCTGTCCCTGCTAGAAGGGGCTACCCATTGGGTAGATGTTTGGTGTTCAGTGCTTTCTTTGAAACCTTTCATGCTGCTCTTCATTCAGACTTACACTCTGGTCTATAGTGAGGATTGAGTGTCGGGCTGCTGCACCCACAATGTCAAGGAGAGATTCTGAAGGTCTTTCCTTCCAGCAGCTGTCAGACTTTACAACCAACACCTTGCAGTTGACCGCACACATCTAAACACCATAGACTGATAAGTTTGAGTTTATCTTATTTTTATCTTATGTGCAGTATTGATCTTGTGTGCAATATTTATTTACATTTGCTTTCATGGCATTTAGCTGATGCTCTTATCAAGGACGACGTACATCAGTGCTCAAATTTAACTGAAACGGGGCTTAATTTAACTGAAATACTGTACATTCGGTGCACCTATACAACATATGTCAAAGAATACCTAACCAACACCTGCCAAACAATATCTGAACAACACAAGCCATAGAAAAGTCCAGAGTTAAGACAAGAGTAAGGAAGGTTTTAATTTTTTTGAAGTAAGCCAGCAGAGTGAAAGACATAGTTTGTCGCCAAGGTGCTCCTTGAAGAGGTGGTTCTTCAGGTGACGCTTGAAGACAGCGAGTGAAAGGGAGTTCGTTCCACCACTGGGTGGCCAAGACTGAGAAGAGTCTTAATGCAGGTCTCCCTCTTCTTTTGAGCAGCGGAGGCTCGAGACGAGCTGTGCTTGAAGCCCTGAGAGGATGAGAAGTGACACATTGTTGATCAGTGCTGTTATGTATGGGGGTGCAAGTCCATTCTTGGCCTTGAAAGCAAGTGTTAAGGATTTGAACTTAATGCAAGCGGCCACAGGGAGCCAGTGAAGGTTTCTTAGTAAAGGTGTGGTGTGAGTGAACTAGGAACATTGAACACTAACCTGGCAGCTGCGTTCTGAATCAGCTGAAGTGGTTTAGTTACCTTCAGTGGAGGTCCAGCCAATACAGTTGCAGTAGCACAGTCAGGGACTTGATGAAGAGGAGCTCGGTCTTGCTGTGGTTCAGCCTGAGGTGGTGGGCCGCAATCCAAGAGAGTATGTCGGCCAGACAGTCCGAAATCCGGGTTGAGACCTGGTTATCGTTGAGACCTGGTTATTGTTGGAGGGGAAAGTGAGAATAAGTTGAGTATTTATCTTGTGTGCAAGATCTCTGGTGCAGTTTGTCTGGTGCATTATCAATGTTTGCTGCTACCAAACAGCTGAGGACACTCTAATGTGTACATATATATATATATGTGTGTGTGTGTGTGTGTGCATATATACGTACATAAAATGTGTACATACATATATTTCTATAGCTTTATAAATATATTCACGTATTGCACACACACGTCTAATAAGACTAAGACTAGGACTAATAAGTCTTATCTTTTATGTAGTGCCAGCTTCTTTGAGCTGATACGTAGATGTTACTCCACCGTGGAACCATAGTAAGACCTCATTGTTAGTACAAGAGCCTATGACTTTATCTATAAGCAGGGATGGACATAAGTGGTACACAAGCCCGAATAGACGTCAGTGGTACACAACCACCACCATCCCAACTACGGCGGTGACTTTTTTAATTTTGGTGTGTGCCAGTTAATTCATGTAGGTACACATTTGAGTATTATGGATTAGGGATTATCTCAACCTCTGTCTATGAGGCTGTAGAAGTACTGGTAGTGGACACAAATAGTCTCATTTAATTTCCCACCACAAATATTTAGCCTGTTTGCAGTATTTGTTTTTGCTCATTTATAACGTACTCATAGCCGTGGACTAAAATAGGAATAAACAAGAAGGTCCACTAATGCTTCTCAAGTGCTGACATTTTTCTGTATTTTTGCTCTAACCTTTCTTTACCCATTTTCCATAGCCTGGGGTAGCTGCAATAATGTGGGCTTAATAATAGAAGGAAAAAAAGTGTACACGGTGGATGAAATGAGGCTAGTTTTCTTTCTTTGGATCTTAGCGGTATACATATATTGTGTTGGCCTCAGATGCACAGGCAATGATAACTAATCACAGAGCTTCGCCTCTGTGTTCTTGGTTAAACGGCACTAAAAACCAAAGCTGAGCCAAATGGTTAAATAAAACACAGCCATGGCCTATTACTGTCTCCCCTCATTTATAATAGAACAGCCACTGTAATTGGTAGAATAATCTGAGCACAATAAATGCAATTTGCTGTCTCTCACAGCAGCACCTTCTTTTCACCTTTTATCTC
The DNA here is from genome assembly GCA_037974465.1 of Brachypetersius altus. NCBI lineage: Eukaryota > Metazoa > Chordata > Actinopteri > Characiformes > Alestidae > Brachypetersius > Brachypetersius altus. The sequence continues at coordinate 5,614,479 of JBBPDB010000017.1, read as the reverse complement.
TGACCGTCTGACTCTTTTGTTATACTGTAAGGTTGCACTATGTAACGATTGCTGATACACACACGTGGAGGCAGATTAATGTGTAATCGATGTTTCTGTATTGCATGCAGAAAAGAATGGGAGCTATCATGCCATCTCCATCTATATGAATGCCTCGGAGCCCAGCGAGCAGGACAAGCACCTTCTGAGTGAGTTTCTGAAACCCCTCTCTCCATGAACCTTAATAAGAGAAATGGAGTGGATGAAACCTTGTGATTGGTGAGCACAGGCTTTGTTTCCACAAGCGGATTTCCTAGTATTGTTGTCTATAAGAGTCATTACGTCTTAAGCACTGATATATCATTGAAACCCAGTGTTAATTGAAGTTACCATCAAAATCTATCCGTTCAATATATTATCAAAATCATACACTGTTGGAAATAATTGGATCTCCCATCAGGACAAAGACCTCAAACACACATTTTGGAATGGAGAGAACAGCTTCTCCAAGCCCCAACTTCAACCCTATTTCATTTTCTTTTACTTTTCTTAAAAGTTGGGTCTGTACCAGGAAACCAAAAAGTTTAGATGAAATTCTGTCAAGAAGAGTGGTCTAATATCCTGCCAGAATTATGCCAACAGCTTCTTGATGTCTACCAAAATCATCTGGCCCAGGGGCAACATGTGAAAAGACATGTAACCAAATATTAGTGGGGAGGTTTAGATATGTATACGTTTGACCCTGTGTGGATTAGAGACAAACCTGTACACCCAATCCTTGTTTTTGAAACTCCTTAAAGATGTATGCAGTGCAATCATTCCACCCTGGAAAAAAACAAACATTTCCATGACCTATGATAAGTGTATGTAAACTTCTGACCACCACTGTAATACCTAAAGTAAAAGTGTCTTCCTCAAAAATCCATAATTTAATGCACATTTATTTATATACATATGATCTGATCTTACTGACAGAAATTGTTATTTAAATTCAATATAATTTCTTTATTTTGCTGTAAATAACTACTTAAGCATGTCTAGAAATGTATTAAATGTATTGAAATCAGAAATTCTACACATATTGCCACCCCAGTGCTTAAACATGTAGCCTGCTACCTTTCTATGTAATAAAAATAGAAATATATTTGTCCCTCTCTCTCTGTAGACCTGCACAAAGTCATCATCATCTTGCTTCCAGTCAGTCTGGTTCTGCTGGTGTTTGGAGGAATCTTTGGGCTAGTGGCTTCCCTGGCCCGCAGTTACACTCTCCTCAGCTGCGAGGCCGCGTACTTCCTCATCTGCAGTAAGTGTGCCTGGGTGCAGGAGTGCTGCACATGCAGTATTTTTCTTTTACCTCTGCTTTAATGCAAACTCAAGGTTAGAGGCCAGGGACTGTGGAACATTGTCACTCCCTCCTCATGCATAAAAGTTCATATTCTCATATTATTATATGAAATGGGATATAAATGGGAAAATTCACTCTGTGTAGGAACTCAGAATTTCCATATATGTTATATAACAAGCATTTTCATATTTGTCAGTTCTGTTAGTGCAAAAATGCCGTTCAATGAAGGCATGTTTAGGACCTCGATACGTTTGTTTCACACGATTAAGGATAAAGAGAAGGGTCACCGCAAGTCAATATAGGGTCATTCTGACTAATCGATGGGTCACCTCCTGGGTGACAATGCTCCTCTCTGCAGGGCAAGAGGGGTCACTGAATGGTTTACCTGGAATGAAAATTGTGTAAGTCACATATTATAGCCGTTGTAATCACCAAACCTCAACCCAGTTGAACACTAGTGGGAGATTTTGAACCAACGTGTAAGACAAAGCTAACCAACAGCTTCCACTCTTCTTGTAAGGCTTTCCCTGAGTGCTTCTGTGGGAATTAGTGCCCATTCATTCTGTAGAACAGTGGTTCCCAATCTTTTTTCCTCAAAGCCCCCTTGCCTGTGTCCAAGACAAGCCAGGCCCCCCAACCCCAACTCCTACCAAAAAGAATTTGAAAAAATTATTTACAAATGAAAGTGATTAAACTTTTATTTACAAAAAACTAAACAACGGTTGTAGGTTTTTGTTCTTATACTCATACACTCACAAACACTTTTTTAATGAATTTAATGAATTTAATGTGTACAAATATAATTTTGGCAAACTCAGTGCAGACAAAATTGTGCACACCCCCTGCGATCTCTAGTGCCCCCCTAAGGGGGAAGCTGTGCCTCGCAATCTCCATTACAGTTCCTCCCAAAAGTGTTGGATGGGGTTGAAGTCTGTATGGGCCACTGGGACACAGTCATGCTGGAATAGAAAAGGTTCTTCCCCAAACTGTGTCCTCAAAGCTGGAAGCATGGCATTGTCCAAAATTTCCTGATATGCTGAAGTATTAAGAATGTCCTTCTCTGGAAGTAAGGGGTGTAAGCCAGATTGCACTGAAACTTGACCTGAATGTTCTGGAATTAGCATCTAGGATATGTTATTAGAAACAATGGATAAAGCATTTTTAGCTTTAAAGCAATAGATTAAACTGTGATTGAAGCGCTTAATCAGTCGTTCGAGCGAGGACAATTAGAGCCCTCTATCATGTATCGGCCAGTGGCCGGTAGGGGCCACTGTTTTGTTTTTGTTTTGGGGTGGTTTTATTTTGAACTTTGTGCATTTGTGTGTCTTGTATCTTGTTTTCAGCTGTCTTGTGTTTAGTTTAGGTGATTGGGTTTTTGTGATTGGTTCCTGTCCATGTCATGTTTTGTATTTAAGTTCAGTTTATGTGGACCTCAGCATCGGTCCAGCCTCACATCTCTCTTGCATTCATGTTTGCGTTCAGATTTATGTTAATAAATAAAGAAGGCACAGTCATGGATGCCTGCCTGCCTGCATGTAGTCCTTGGTGGAAAGCACGGCGACGTGACAACTGCCATGCCTGTGACACCCTCTTGATATGCTGCTTGTGGATTGTTTGTTGATTATTGATTATTGTGCAGTTGATTGTTTTGGAAGAGAGCTGATACGTGACCAGAATTTTGCTTTGATACCAAGTGTAGTATCATGATGCTTCATGCTAAAAAATACCATCACTGGAATATTAGAATAGTTACAGTTTAATCATCATCCCTTTTTATCTGTATATAAATCTCTTCAAATGTTGAGTACATTAGAAATAAAGGCTTGTTCTATAGACAGCATGTTCTGATCGTGTATATCGATGTGTTCATTTTTCTACTCTTTCTTATAAGGTTATATGGAACAAAACTCTTTACTTGGTTTAGATAAATAATGTGTGTATCCCTGCTGATTAGGACACAATTTGATATTCTTACCAGCAGAACACGTTGTTGTTGTCTATTTATACACAATATAAATAGAGTGAGAGTTTAATATAAAACTTTCAGCCCATCATCGATCTGTTCACAACACAAATACACTCAGTGTAGTTTTCAAACAAAATAACATGGACACACCCTGTTATGGTTTGAATAAACTTGTACATTTGTCGCTTTAAAGGGAAACAAATAGCCAGCTATACAATGGCAATGGGTAACATAAGGGACATTAATCATTTGTAACAAGTAATTGTTTGTTAGTAATAATTAATTAGATAATGACCCATAAGAGTTCAATTTTTAATTCGTCTTTTATATTGTGGAACTTGGTATGTACATTCACCTCAGGCATGTGATACTCGGACTGGTGTGCACACTGGGTCTTTAGAAGCAAGATACTTGACCCCTTGATGTCCCTTCTATTCAGAAGTTGTGAAGGTTTTGATTTTTTAAATTGCAGGTTGATGACCATTTTGACCACAGCTTTAGCAGGCTTCGACGCCATGCTTGGCTTTAATTAAAGTGCTGAGTGCTTTTTTCAGCTAATGTTGAATATTTGCCTAGCGTTTTTCTAGTCTTTTGAGTTTTCAGATCAGTGCAATCTGTGTTGTGCTTTGAAAGCCCCCCAGGACAGTGGTCCTGGGCTAGGAACCACTACACTAGGAAATACAATAATTATTTGTATTGATTCCAGAGTTGCAAGCAGAAAAATAATTGAATGCTTAGTGCGTGAGTGATGAATTTATTCTACAATACTCCTCATGATATCCAATAACCCAATAACGCACACACACACACAAACACAAATAAACTGTTCCCCCACAAACAAATTGCAACCAAACTGTCACGGTCTGGCCAGCGGCCATGTTTATTCCCCTGACCTTTAGTTAAAGTTCTGGTTCTGTTCTGTTTATTATGTTTCCCCCATGTGTGTTTCCCCCACGTGTGTATCCTGGTTCAGTCTGTGTCCCCCATGTGTGCATCTTGGTTCAGTCTGTGTCACGTGTTCTTGGTTTCCCCACCTGTTCCCTGTTTGTGCTCCCCAGCTGCCTCATGTTTCCCCTGCCCAGTCTCGTGTATATAAGTTTGTGTCTGTCATGTATTCCTTGTGTGTCCATCGCCTCATTGTAGCCCTCGTTTTCCCTGCCTGTATCCTGCCGCGTATTTACCCTGTTTCTAAGTTCTTGGAGGCCATCGTGCCTATTTTGTTTCCTTCTGTTTTCCTTTAATAAAAGTACCTCGAATCATGGAAGTCGGCTTGCCTGCCTGTTTGCTCGAGAGAGGTAAATCACGAGAACCGGTTCAGCCCCGGCCTCGTGACATTTACCTTTACATTTTCTTTAAGGGCAATGCATTAAACTGAGTTTAACAAGAAACTGAAGTGTTCTGGGAGCAGGTTTGAGGACAGATTTAGGGTTTACACTATAAAAATAGACAGTTTTAGGCCTTTTTTTAACCAAAACACAACAGAGCGTTTTTTCACCGTACGTGGAACGCTACTGTACTGGAATTCCCCAATAAGTGCAGGTGATTGAGTACATAAATGAAACGATTTTCTATCTGCCGAGGTACCTGCACGTGTGCTACCACTAAAAACAAAGACTTAAAGGCGGTAAAGTCCTACCGTGCCGCTTGTTGATTCTCGTGCATTAGACTGAACGAAAGGCGTGTTTGTGAGGCGAAATGCACTAATTTGAGTTAAGTTGTTAACACAGTGCTAATGAGAGCTGAGGGGAGAGTGAGGCGAAGCAAACAAAATGTGGAATGAAGAGACAGAAGAAACCGGAAAGAAAGAGGAGAAGGCCTTGAAATGATGTGTGGAATGTGAAGCATAAACAAAGGCGTTTAATTCTATATCCTGGGGGGTGCTTATATCGGATGACAGCAGTTCACATGTAATCATTGTAAATGGTGGAGCGTGCGCTACACCCCACTGTTCCTTCGTCATGTGCCTTTGACACCTCCCCTACATGGCCTCATTAGCCCCCTCACTGTCACCCATTAACGGACACGCTCCCGCTCTCTCGCTCTCCCTCCGCCCACGCTGACACTCACATATGGGTTTCTGTCATTCCGTAAGCAATCAGTTCACTTTAATGCTGTTTCTATATTGATCATCTTGGCTTGACTCCCTCTCTCTCTTTTTTTTAAACACCATAGGCACTCCACAGCTTGTGAGAAATCTCTCACTCTGCAGGCTACAGCAAGGTGGAAGACGAATAACGATGGAATGTCACATGACACAGTTGTGGCGAAATACAGATTCATGATACAAGGAGACATTTCCATCGTACGTCTAACAATTTAGCTTTCGTTCGTACCAAACTGTCTCTGCCTTGAAGGCTTTCTGATCGAAAATGAAGAGCAATACGACAAAACATCAGATACTAACATTTACATTTACAGCATTTGGCTGACGCTCTTATCCGGAGCGATGCACATCAGTGCTCAAGTCGTCCACAACTGGTTTATAAACCTGTAAAAGCAGATTAAATCCATGTCAACTATTTAACCGAAATACTGCACATTCAGTGCACCTATACAACATCTGTCAAATAATACCGAACCAGCACCTGCCAAACAAAATCTGAACAACATAAGCCATAGAGAAGTCAAGAGAAGAGAGAGGTTTTTTTTAAGTAAGCAGTAGAATTCGAGACGTAGTTATTCGCCGAGGTGCTCCTTGAAGAGGCGGGTCTTCAGGCAGCACTTAAAACAGTCGAACAAACTAACAGGTCAAAACAAAAACTGAAAATAAGAACTCGTGCACTACAGAAAAGACATTTCTGCTCATTTTAATGTGCATTTTCTGTGGGGGTGTTTAGGGAGTTTGAATCCCAGGACTGCTACTGACACCATTGTGGTACCCTTCCAATCACATGCTTACAAAGCACCATCTATATATTTTATTTTAAAACATACATATTTGAAAACTAGAGGGTTCAAGGTTGTGTTACTTAGATGTTTCCGCCAACCTCAGCAACCACACTGCTCCCCGGCGCCCCCCATTGGTGGCAACCCCCCTGCTTCACTTGGTGAATGGTTTAAATGCAGTGAAAGAATTTTACGCATGACTATATGAAGCCATTTTACATATTTTTTATTGAATGTAACATATTGGAGAAAATTTAATATATAGACCGGTGCAAAAGTGACATTTATTTTATTTACCCTAAACTATAACATTAACACCACCTGCCTAATATTGTGTAGGCCCCTCTCGTGCAGCAAAAACAGATCAGACCCATCGAGGCATGGACCCCACATCACCAAGCACCAAGACAGCAGGTCATGTAGGTCCTGTAAGTCTCCATATGCAGGATGCTGCAATGCACAGTGTGGTTCTAATACAACCAGAGGGTTTTCAGCAGGTTCTACAGCGGGATCATAAACCGGAACCACTTCACCTGTCAGGGAATATTTTTACAGAAATATTTCAGTATGGTCTTATGAAACCAGACATTCGTTTTGAATGGGCATGTCTACTGTGTTTCCCTGCAAAATCACGGTTCAGTATTCTTGGCCTCAGTCGTTCATGACGGTTCATGAAGATTTCTTTCTTAGAACAGAACTAATAATTGTTCACAGAAGTCCTGCAAATTTGTCCAAAATTGCAGAAATCATCCACATTTTTATTGCTTTCTCGTGGCAATATATAATATTAGTGCTAAATTATTAAGAAAAATATAACTTACTAATTTTGGGACATAAACGTTAACGTAAATTCTGTTAAATTTCCATGTAAAACACAACTGTATACATTTTTAGAATTGTCATGCAACACAAAGTAACTATATATATATATATATATATATATAGTCAGACTTTCATTCCAGGTATTCAGGCTTATTTTTATACCGCATCACGAATTTGTGGTTTCTCACTCTTGAAAACGTAACATCCGTGGATCGACTGTATATACTAGTTACTTTTATGCTGTGTATTGTCAGAAATAAGTCCTGATTAGGATTCAGCGCTGTACTGATATACACAGAAAAGTGAACCGTGACGTCGCTTAGTCATTTCACCCACCCAGACATCAGACACATCAGAATCTCCTCAGTGGTCTTTTTTAGTGCAAAGGTTCCTGACAGAAGTCCTCTTGTGTGTTGGCAACCGAATGTGGCACTAACTCCGTTGTAATTGTGAGCGGAGGCACTTGCTATGTTGATATACGGAATGGGAGGCTGGGGGGGGTGGACACTGGTCCGACACGGCGTCCGGTAATCGGCGGGTGATTTACTGGCGAGGGTCGGCACTAGAAACAGTGTGCGGCTCAGTGGCCGGGCTTTTATCTGGATGGGAGTGGAGGCTCGTGGCTGCGGAGGGAGAGGAGACACTGTAGTGAACAGGGCTTTATGGCCCTTCCGGCGCACCGACCGCAGGCCATTAACTCGGAACGGCAGCCCGGAGCCTGGGGCAGGAGAGCATGGAGAGTGCTCGGGCCGTGACCTGCCTGGGACCATCTTATTACTTTAACGCATTATGTCTCCCATTGCGATCCTTCTATTTAAGTGACTTCGGTCAAAAAAAAAGGCCTCACAATGGGGTCAGGTGTGTGTGTGTGTGTGAGAGAGAGAGAGAGAGAGAGAGAGAGAGACTAAATTGGGGGTCACCAGAGGGATGGAAGAGGCTTGAAGTGATTTATTAGATCATCTAGAGCTCCGTGGAGGACGGATGGTGTGGACAGACATCATGTCTGACAAAAGAAGGCAAGAAACTGTGGGATTGTCTCTTTAGCTGAAAGAGGGCACAACAACCCCCACAACACACACACACACACACACACACACACACACACACACACACACACACCTATTACAAACACACACTGCAACTAAACTTAAGCGACTGGAGAACGGCTCCTGTGAGGTTAGAGCAGACTGAATCTGATCAGCTCTTGTTTCAGGGGGTAAGGAGTCAAGCGGGGGGCGAGACGCCGAGCCCTGATTTATTTTAACAGCCACGTCACTCTTTACAGGCCATTCCTGTAAAATCCTCTGCAGACGTTACACACCACCGGAGGGACATTAGAGCTTAAACACGAACCTTTTCCCTGCCAACTGCTCCATCTGCCTGCTCCACTCCAGCCCTCGCCTTGCTTTTTAAGAGCTAGCGGCGTGTTTCACAATAACCAGCCCGGAGACTGAGTACCTGTAGTAAATGTTTGAGAGTTCACTGTTGTGTTAAAGACAGCGTTTTATTACTCAGCGCTTAGTGACTATAGAGGACATTATAGATTTTTTTCATTATATATAGTCAGACTTTCATTCCAAATATTCAGATTTTTATTATATATATATTTAGAGTTTTATTCCATAGATTCAGTTTTATTCCATATATTCAGCATTTTATACCATATGTTCAGAGTTTTATTATATATATTTAGAGTTTTATTACATATATTGAGTTTTATTTTTATATATTCAGAGTTTTATTCGAGATATTCGTACATATTCAGGGTTTTCAGTGGTTCTATATATTTTATTTATCGGCTTGCCATGATGTGCATATATCATCAGTGGGCCCCCTGGTGTATTTTACAGTCAGATTATGCACAAAATCCAGACACAAATTTCCTCCCCATGAGTAGCTTATCAGCAGCGATCACTCCCAGGTGTGTAATAGCCTGTGAGGGCCTCTCTCACACTGGCTTACCCTTCAAAAGTCCACCGTTAGGACACTCATGGGGTTTTCCACTGACTGGTAGCAGCTCGGTTCGGTTAAATTCTACTCGCTTATTTTTCCATCACTAAAATCTGGTTCCTGGTACCATTCTTGGCACCACCTCGGCCGAGGCTCCAAGCATGCTGAAACGATACTAAATGATGATGTGTACATATTGGAGGTAACTGATTGGTGGTAGCTATGGTTACCCCAGTGTTTCTGACTGAACGTTAGCGTTAGCATTAGTATTAGCCAGGGTTGGTCCCCCCAGGGGGGGATTGCTGACAGGCTTCTGCGCCGGCCCAAATTTACCATAGGCACTCCAGAAAGAGCAGCACTTCCAACATTTATCTGTGGACAGATGAGACCAACATAAAAACTATTGGTTTAATTTAGAAGTGCAGGGTTTGTATTGTCTTGTTTCCATACAAGAACCTTATCTGTGGTGGTAATTTCATAATTTGGCCCTGATTTGCTGCGTCTGATACCGGCGGATTGTAAAAGAAAGACAGCAGCTGTACACACACACATCCTTCTTCCAAAGCATGGCTAAAGAACACAGCTAATGCTCTGGAATGGCCTAAACCCAACAGAAATGTTGTGGAAAGACCCGAAGCCCATGTGAGGAAACCCAGGCTGCAGGGCATAAAGCATGGAGGACATAGAGGGAAAACTCATTCGCTCTTAGAACCTGTTAGCACTGGTGCATCCGATGCATTTGGCTTTAATAACGTATTTCTGTTTACATTAAAGCTCATATTATTTACCGGCATAAAAGTGTAAATAAAAATAATGGCTCTTAATAATCAAGACATCTTCTGCTTCTTCACGGTCACTGTTGCACTGGTTTAGGAGTAAAAATCCTGTAATGGAAAAAGGGAGGTATTTTATCCAGGAAAAGCTCATTATCGTTTAATATTTACATTATTAATATTTAGTGATAGCCAAACAGGATGAACACTTTGGAAGTCTGTGTCTGATAAATCCACCCCGAATTACTACGTCTGAGTCGCTTTCCCAGAGCCTGTAAACTACAGCTAGTGTGGAGGAACTGCTGACCCTGCGCTGCACTCAGGACAGCCTGGATACTCAAACAGAGCTCTACTAGACACAACAGGACAGGTGGGGTGTGTGTAGGTGTATATGTGTGCGTATGTTTGTATATGTGTGTATACATGCATATGTGTAGATGTGTGTGTGTGTGTATATATACATATATGTTTGTGTGTGTGTGTGTGTGTGTGTGTGTGTGTGTGATGTTCAGACAGCCTGTATGGTGTTTTAGTTTTACTGCCGCTCTGATTTCTATAGAGCTCGGGGGTGAAGGTCAATGTCATGGACGTTTCACAGGCCGAGCTGATTTATAGATCAGGCAGTGGCTCTTAATAAAAAGAACCAGACAAACACACATTTCCCCCCAGCTTTCCTGGCTTTCAGTGTTCCCCCCTCGCCCCTCTCGCCCCCCCTTCGTCCCCCCTCGCCCCCTGCCCAGTCCTACATCAACACCCCACTGTTCCATTATAGCACTGTTAGTTCACCCCACAGGCCACTCCACTGGAGCCCACTCGCGGCCCCTCCAGCCTGTGTGTTTATCCTAATTCTTAACCCCCTGCACACTCTGAGAAAACACAGAAGCTGCCACCATTAGTTACACACACACACAAGCACTAGCGCAGCAGCACATTACAGCGGACGCGTTCTGACACATGCCCCACGCCGATTCACGCCTCGCTTGAACATAGAAGCTTCCTTACTTCGCGTCGTCACACGTCAGGAAGACTCTGATTCCTCACAGACTGGAAATAAGTGATTTGATTATGACAGTGCCACAATCTGTTAGAAAAAGATAAACAGTGGGGTCTTTTCATTAAACTAATGAAGACGAAGAGCGCCGATGAGCTCTATTGGCAATTAACAATATTTAAAAAAAGGAGCAGAAGAAAAAAAAGAGAAAACCACAGAGGCGTCAGAAGCCTGGAGGTACATCAGAGAGGGAGAGAAAAACAAACTGTGTGTAGAAAACTCTGGTTAGAGTCACTTGACTTCCGCGCCTGATGTGCACTCCCCTCATCCTCGTCCTCCTGCAACTTTCTGTAACACTGATACTGACTTAAAGAACTCCTTAAGACTTATTTTAATAATACTACTAATAATAAAGATTACACCAGACAACAAAAATGAGTTTCATTCCATTCTGTAGTGTTTTTTCTACAATCTCTGCGCTGATTTCCGTGCTAATGTTTATTTTCTTTCAAGGGTTTAGTTAGAAACGTCATTTTTAGAAAAAACTAAACTGCGGCTCGGCTGACGGTCTTTTGTTCTACTTATAACTTTTTGCATATTAATGTGTTATTTGTTTGTTGTACATGTATATAACAGGGTTGCTGACTCTCACGCATTGAGCGTGAGACACGCATCAGTGAGACTAATATGAAAACAATAGCAGTATTATAGCAACCTTATAATGAAAAATATACAGAGAATTTAGTTTATCTCTAGAACCATTGAAGGAGGATAACGCTGATGTGGTTTTCTGAACCAGCAAAACTTGACTGAGAAACATCAAAAATTGCAGTGAAACAGAAAAATGTGTTCCCCAGTGGAATCTGTATACTTTATATCAGAGCTAAGTTAGAAAGTGTTCTCACTGTTTATTTACAGTAACATATCTATACTGGTAGGACTGGGCAATATGATGCTCCTCTATTTTGTTATAAATTACATGTATCTTTCCAGCGGTGGCAGTAATACAATGAAAAGTTGTCAAACGCCATAAAAAGAAGAATAAAAAGCTGCTGCAGCATGTAGCATTATTTGTCCTTGTATGTTTTACCCCTCCCAAATTTCAACAGTTATCTCATTTTATTTAGTATTAGTAAGCTATGCCCTGTCTAAACATGTGGGTAGAGAGAGTTATTTCAACCTTTCTTTTGTGTAC
>JBBPDB010000017.1:5571111-5585308 GCA_037974465.1 Brachypetersius altus | reverse complement strand
TTCCCTACCTACAGGGGGCAGTCTCTCCCTGGAGCAACTTGGGGTTCAGGGTCTTGCTCAGGAACCCAGTGGTGGTGTGCTGAAGGTAGGATTTGAACCTATGACCTTTTGGTCCAGAGGTAAGTATCCTACCACTACCATCACCCCCTCTGTTGGCTTTGTTGTCTATTATGGTTTGTTGTCTATAAAGGTTCAACATGATTAGGGCAAATGTAATTACGATTTAGTTAAATGTTTTCTGACACTCTAATTAACACATTAATGTAAATCACATTTTTTTTCCTAGTTTTGTTGTGTACAATTGCTCCCACGAGCTATGGCTGCACCAATCACGTTATTCGGCCAATGCTGGGAGTTTGCTTCCTTTGAGTGGTGTGAAAGGCCATTGACTGGCTCTTATGTAACATAAGAGAGCTCATTTGAATTAGAAATGTAGAGTTGTGTAAATCATGATATTTCTTAGCTGTGTGCCAATGTTTTGAAGCAGCTTGAACATAAACGTATCCTAAAAAGAGATCCATTTACATGTTTTTCGAAGCAAATTAGCAGGCTAACGCATAAAAAGTCATGTTCATACAGAGACCACTGAAAAATGCTCTTAGGTTTTATCTTATAGGTGCAAGTATTAAACCAAACAGCTTTGCCTTAGTTATTAAGAACTGCTGGCCATAGTTCTCCTGATGTCCAAATAAAAATATTATTCTTTAAAGCATCATTTTAAAGGAAACGACAATGATGGGGTTTACAGAACGTTAATAATTCAAAGAAAACAAATGTCTTGTTCAATCTTAAACAAAATGGCAATAATTACCTTTGACGAACTTCTAGTAGTGTTTCACCATCCAATTGGTCTCAGTGTGAGAGGAGAGAGTCGATTACAGCAGTGTTTTATACTTTTCCTCATTAAACGATTCAGCTGATCACTAATCAGTCCCTCATGAAGCAGAATGAGGTGTTTGTGCAGGAATTTAACAGACACTTAACTGGAATTCTTTTTCACAGCTAAGAATCAAAATTTATACATAATATTACTTCAAAATGCACAATTCACATAAACATGAGTAAGCCGATCCAATAGGTAAGATCTGCTACACTATTGAGTATCACCACGTGTTTCTGCCGATTTAAGCTTTAATTTTTGTTCTTGTCTCTGTCAGTTATTGTCCTGGGTGCATGTGTCCAGTGTCTTTGTCTGTCCATGTTTTTTGTGTCTTCTCTTGTTTGACTCTGTTCTTCATGACCTGTTTTTTCCTCTATGATCTGGATTTGTTCCTCTGGCTTTGACCTAGTTTGGACTTTGTTTTTGTAACTGCCGCCTGATTTGGATTTCCTCTTAATAAATTTTGCTTCACTGAGCCTGCGATTAGGTCTTGACCTGAAAACTCGAACAGAACTGCATGAAAAGGCTACAGCAAATACACTTTACTTTTTAACTGGTGTCGTTTACTTGCATTTTCAGAATCACTTATGATCACTTATGATTTCGCAAAGTGTGTGAAGAAAATGTTTTAACCCTCTATGGCATGCATTTTTATTTTATGAGGAAAAAAATATTTCACTCTTGGGAGCTTGGGGGTCCTTGATAATGTATCAATCATAAAATGTGTCCCACCCAAGACCCCCTAATAGATTTTGGTTTGTTGCCTCTGGGCAACAAAATGCTACAGTGTACTAAAATGCCAAGGTATTTTATATGGAATGAGGAACAAACAAGCAATAAAAACATTTGTTTTATTGCAACAACAACAAACACTTCAACAAGTTATATTTCAACAAGTTATATTTCAACAAACAATTATTTTATTTACACACAATTTTTTATGTTTGCATAAAAAAAATTGATCTTACACCATGCTATAGAGGGTTAAGCTTGTATGTAAGAACCAATAGAAAATTGGCAACTGCCTTTATACAATGATTAAAAAGTAGCTATATATAGTAAAACTTATATATAAAAATATAATCCCTGTTAGCTAAATGTGGTGCGTGTTTGATAAACATGATAAATATATGACATTTATAAGATATAAGATGTAATTGTGTCATGCCAAATTTGAACAGAAACACATAAAAATACAAATTTCTGACCATGCAATACAAAATTTGACCATGCAATAATGCAAGGGATTGTCAAAATATGTCAATGTCAAATTGTTTTAATTGAAATAAAACTATTAAAATATTAAACCATTATTAAAGTATTACAAAATTAATTTTCAATTAGAACATAATAATAAGCTACAGGGTGGTAGTGGCCTGTTGGGTTTAACTTACCTGTAAACCCAATGACTATAAAGTCACAGGTTCGAACCCCCATCACTTTCTATCAGGGCTGTAATGATATGCGATATGAAACCGAAATCGCAACACTCAGATCCGTGAACCTGTGTCTCGGTGTGAGAAATCAGAATTGCGACACACCTCTTTAACTCCCAGAATTCTCCTTCCCGTCCAGATCCAAGGCTACCACATCTGTTAGCCTTCACTAGGGGACTGGCCCGTATGCAGTACACCTCCTAAAAGCCTTTTTACACTGTGATTGGTGTATTTTCACATCAATTTCATGCAGTAACCAATAGTAGAGTTTGTTACGATTCAGGCGCACCCCCCACGGAGGCGGAGTTATAGTCCAGACCACAAGGACTGCCTGGGGAGGCGCACATGTCCGAATTGAATTTCTTCGAATGTATTTCTTCTTCACTTCATAAGTGTCTATAAGCTGGTGATAAAACTGCTGGGTGTTTGTAAGAGTTTTGTTGAGTTTTGAGCAAGTTTTTGTGCGATTTCGGTAGCTGAGGAATCGGTTCTGCAGCCTTTGGCGCTTCCTTGGGGTCTTCCGTACAGATTGATTCATAACTCTGTGGCAAATGGTTCGAAACAAAATTGCATCTCGATTGGTACTGCTTGCACACCCCTCACAAAAAAAAAGAATCATGATACGAACCAAATTGTGGGTTTGGTGTATCGTTACAGGCCTACTTTCCACCATTGTGTCCTTTAGCAAGACCCTTAACTCTCTGTCTCTTGGGGGACTGTCCCTGTAACTCAGTGATTCTCAAAGCATGGGCTTCAAGAGACCAGGAGGAAAGAGCCACAGAACTAATGTTCAACATCAGATTCATTTTCACGGCGGAACAAAGAATTTACATTGGTTTTGTTAGCAAACTGTCCATTCACTGCTGTCAGAGCCTTAGAGGGTAAACTGGACAGATATTTAACAGGTACTGAAAGAAAAACAGGTGGTGCTCCAGAGAGAAACGAGGCAAGTGCTGATAACTGGCAAATAAACAAGACTAAAGGAAACGACGGAGCAGATCTTACTCTTACTTACTTCACAGTGAATGTGGTAGGAGATGAAATGTCTCTGTATTTTATGTTTGAAAACTGGCAGCCAAATCCCAACAAATGAAGAAGACATTGAGACAATACAGACAAATTACATTTCTGACAAATTCTGACAAAAAGTGACAATTCTATTTCATTTGCCTCTTTTTTAAGCTCTAACTATTGAAGCAATTTAGTGGCAAATGCCAGAGAACGTGAAAGCCTTTTGCACAACAAAAGTTACTAAAGAAATGATTGTTAATGAATTTGATTTTATATAAATAAAGTAACATTGTGACTTTTCTGTCATTGTGTTTGTGGAGGTGGAACATGAATGGATTTCTTCCTGCCAACTGGAGAATGAGAGAAAAAGTTGTAACTAATGATTGTAAGCCGCTTTAATAAGAGTAAACTGCTGCCAAAACTACTAGTAACACGCATTGTAACATGTTCGCATTAGCTTGACTGTTGACGTCTTTAGAATTGCCTTTCGTGGTTCTTGAGTGGCAGAATAGTATAGACATGCAACCATCGACCCACTCAGAAAGAACAAGGCCACAAAAGCAACAAAAAAAATGCTGTGGAGTTTTTTATCCTTCATGCACATGGTTTCCTACCTAGAAATAGCATTAAAAACATTTTCTACTTAGTCCAGAATGTCCTCTACATCTACTTTGTGAATAGAATAAAGATATTTGCATGTTGCATGAAATCATCCACTACTGAAATAAAGAACAGGAGATATAGTGCAGAAGTGTCGGTTTGCCACAGGCTTGTTTCTGAAATCAGCCTTACACTCTTACAACAATGAATCTTTCTCATAGTGCTTTTGCTTTGAAAGTCAATCAACTAAAAAAAGGATAAAAATTGGCTTGTTCTGGTGAACTCAAATCATAAACAGACTCATAGTATTACACAGTGTTCTTACATATATTTACATATCCATTCTGTACATAAAACATACATACAGATTAGGGATTTATCACAATAGTCGACTAATCAACTTCAGAGCCGTTCCTTGGTTCAACCAATTATTATAGTCCCTTCATAAAAGGGGTGGTACTGTTGGCATGAGGGGAACTACAGAGACCACAACAAGACGAGAGACATGCAGCAGAGAAGACAGACACACATCACGTGTGGAGATCCTTCACTCTATACACACAAACAGCTCAGAGACCTGCACAACCTGCAAGTTAAAGTTAAAGTACAATAACAGAACCGGCGCTCTGCATCTGAAATGGCTCCGCTAGCTAACATGGCTAATGCTAGCACTTCTTATACTTATTTAAGTTTACATATCATCAGTGTTGGGCACGTACCTTTAAAAAAGTTATTAGTTATAGTTACTAGATACTTCTCACAAATAGTAACTGAGTTAGTAACTGAGTTCCATCATTATAAAAGCAACTAATTACCAGGCAAAGTAGCTATTGCTTTACTTAAAAAATCTAATGTAATACAACTATAAATAAATATAAAACATTGTACACTAATCTACACTATTTTAATGTTGTTGTGGGACAACGTGAGAGACAAATTAAACATTTTAATCAAATTAAACATTTTTGCCTTTCACCTCAGTGAGGGAAAAGTGGTGCTTATACTTCCAGTTTGCAAAAGCTACCTTTGAACTTGTAGGACTTGCCGTCGTTGTGACTCCTGGATGTTGGTGTGTGTGCAACTGACCGTGTGTGTGCTTGTGTGTGAACACCCGCACTACTCTGCCTCTGATTGGCAAACAATGGAAATTTCCTCAATCTAAGCCAATCATCGCATTCTCAGTAACACCACATGTTTACAGACACAACAATCATCATCGCAGGTTCTGTGTCCCACCCCAGCCCCAAACACACAAGGAAGAGAGGTGCTATGGCTAAGAGAGAGACGCTGCTCGCATGAAAACCACTTCAGTGTTCTCAGTTATAGTAACGCGCATTTTATTGTCAGTAACGGTAACGGCGTTGTAACGGGGGAAACAGTAATTCGTTTGATTACTTGTTACTGAAAAAAGTATCGCCGTTAATAACGCTGTTTATTTATAGCGCCGTTATTCCCATCACTGCATGTCATATATATTTTTCAATCCACATATACATATTTATATTTCCAGATTGTTTGTATTGTGTGTTTTTATATGATTCTGTTGTGTTGTATATGTTTTATTCTATTGTTTCGCTGCCCTCACCTTTGTTCTGTCCACTTCCTGCCATGACGATGCAAATTTCCCACTGTGGGACTAATAAAGGTTTATCTGTTCTTCTCTTTATGACACATTTATTCCTTATCCTGGTAAGAGGAACACTACACGTGGCACAGAAGCAGATATCACACCCTCAGTCTGAGCCCAGTGACCCAACAGTGTAGGGACATGAGACCTATTTCATGGTAGTTCAGGTAGTGTGTGTGTGTATGAGCGCTCTCTCCAGTCTTTCTCCAGGCCAGAGCTGTTTAATCAGCGACTCGCTGATTTCATGCACCGCTTCCCCTCCCATGCATCTGCCCCGCCGCCGGCGAGACAGGGGCAGGGACACGGGCCGCTCCGAGCCACCGGGCGAACCATGCCTGCAAGGACCAAACGCACAGCATGTGCCAGAGGCACAAGAAAATACAAGCAAAACACACACGGGCGTGCATATATCAGGCCCTGAGTCCTGCATGCTCTGCGCCTATTTAGGGCGTCTGTGTCCGGCAGTGAATTTGAATATGCATGAGTCTCCCAGAATCCCTTTCAGCGCAGCCCCTGCGCCTCTGCACTGGCCCATTCGCAGATTCGCGGAAAAAAAAAGAAGAAAAAATAGAAAGAAAAACATGCATCTCATTTGAATACTTTACCCGCACGCCCTGTCATAGACGATAAATACATGGCCATAAAAAAGACTTTGTAATTTGGCAAACTGCTAGAGAGGTGAAGAAAAAAATTCCAGCGGCGCATAAATTCTGGATGGCATTTGGTTGTTAGCTCACACTTTATAGTGGATGTTTATGATGTTCTTACTGTATTTACAAGGATTGCAAATCTCCAGTGAATGCTGAAAATCAGTTCTGGGTTCTGAACACTTGGCTGTTTCACTTTGAGAGTTTGTGCTCAGAACTCTGTCGATGGAGCTCCTGCATCTCGCGTGTGGATTTAAGTGCGAGAGAAGAGCAAAGTCAAACTCTGCCCAAGGCGGAGGATTAGAGATTACTCTCAGATCAGCAGATGCCTTTCCCCGTTCGGCTCTTCGGGTTTCCTCCTCCACGCCACAGATCTGAACGTGCAGGCCTTCAAATCAAGGCGTGTAGCACAAATTCATCATTGCAGCATCATGCAACTGCACCTATTATAATTGTTACAGTGTTATTATAATTACTTTTTTAAAATATTGCAATTAATCGCATGATGTTCTGCGATTAATTGAGAATAATCTCGTTGTTACACAAAATTAAAAAATGAATTCAAAAGCACTGTACACTTTTATTTGTACTGCTGTATGAACGAAAGTGTAACAACATTTGGTTTAAACACTTTAAACTAAAAAGGAGCTTTTTTAACAGCAGTGTTCCTTTTAACACAGTCACACAGTTACAGTTCAAATATTTCTGTAAATCTTAAACATCAAATCTAATATCTAATATCAAAAGCTATTCACCACTGCAAGGCGTTCAGGTTTTATCTAGTTTATAACAGAAAAACAAGTTGCTCTCAGAGTCCAGAGCATGGGGGGAGGCAAAGTTTCAAAATAAAAGTAAGAACATTTTGCATTAATGCGCAATAAAATAATTGTCAGCATAAGACCGTGTTACCGCAATAACGTGTAACTTACTCAACA
Organism: Brachypetersius altus; assembly: GCA_037974465.1. Classification (NCBI taxonomy): domain Eukaryota; kingdom Metazoa; phylum Chordata; class Actinopteri; order Characiformes; family Alestidae; genus Brachypetersius; species Brachypetersius altus. Next base: position 5,578,172 of record JBBPDB010000017.1, on the reverse strand, counting down.
CTAATTTCTTGTTGGTCAGATTTTTGTAATGAAAAGTCAAACAAAGGTGGTGTTCTATTGGTCCACCAGTTATATTTATATATACAGTGCCCATATTCTACTGTATCACTACTGCAGGCTGAACAGGTGTATTTAGCCATTTTACCAGCTAAATAAACTGTTCTGAATAAACTGCTTCTAAATAAAAGATCCTTAATTAACTGTTCAGTGAATGGTTTTGATAAAAGCTTTGCTTATATTAAACTCTTTTTAAAATGATACAGACCCTTAATGTAATGTAATTGATTTGAAATTAGATTTGAGACAATCTTATTCAGATCAAACCATTGTGAAGTCAAATATTTATATTCCTAATGTTCATTTTTGTTTAAGTCAATGTTTTCCAGAGATAGCGACTGGAATCTGAGAGCGTCACACTTAAGTTGCACAAACAAAGACTTGTGACTTGACTTTAGACTTCCCTTAATGACTCGAGACTTGACTCGGACTCAGTGCTGTGACTTGTGAGTCAAAACTCGTAAACAACGTTCATTTCATGGAATTATTTATTTATATCTCGCACTCTTTCCAACGACCCGAAAACCGTTCCTATTACTTTTGTCCGAGGTGAACAGTTTTCAGCTAATAACGGTTTTTGAGGAGTCGTTGGAAAGGGGTCACCGAGCCCCATCTAACTGTGGAGTTTCACTTTTAGAGTGAGAGATATACATTTCATATTTAACATTTAGATTTAAGATCATTTAAGGCAAATGTTGGTGAGGGCATATGACAGCACACAGTCTAAGTTGCCCCTGCTAAGTAACAGCCAATTGTAATAGTGGGGCGTGGCCAATTAGCATATCTTGTAAACATTTAGAGCTAAACATTTACAGCTCAACATTTACAGCTCAAACACCCCAGATTTAGAGTTGACGTTTATAAACATTGCCACTCAAAGACTTGAGACTTGACTTGGAATCGACATCGCTGATATTTTCTAAAGCCTAGTTTTTTAAGATTTGTAAATTTAACTAGCCTCTCGTCCATGATCTAATGCACTAATATTAACAGGGTGTGTTAAGGTGTGTATGTTATCTGGCAGTAACTTGGTTAAAAGCAGGTGTTGGTTTAAGTTTAGCTTTACAGGTTAAATAACAGACGTAGACGACTTAAGCACTGATATACTTCTCTCTGCATAAGAGTGTCTGATAAACGTTAATGTAATACAAGCTCTAGCTAAGCCCCAGCTGATGACCATGATGATTTCCTCCATTTCCACAACTCATGTTATTACAATAGAAGTGCCAAAACAATGCCAAAGAGAATGCCAAGTGTCAGAGCATGCCAGGGGATTACAGTGAGTCAACAATCACGCTATGAGCTGGACGTAACATTGCCAAGGGCATGCCAGGTTCTGGGTCTCCATGCACTATGAAACACACCAAACCCCTTCATTTACCCCTGACAATACACGAAACCACTTCATTAACCCTGAAAATACACCAAACCCCTTCATTCACCGCCAAAAACACACCAAACCCTTTCATTTACCCCTGAAAATACTCCAAACCCCTTCATTTACCCTGAAAAAAACACAAAATCCCTTCATTTATCGCCGAAAAAACACCAAACCCCTTCATTTTACCCTGAAAATGCACCAAACCCCTTTATTTACCCTGAGAATAAACCAAACCTCTTAATTTACCCCATAAAACACACCAAACTCCACCATTTACCACTAAAAAAACACAAAACCCTTTCATTTACCCCTGAAAACACACCAACTCCCTTCATTTACACCTTAAAATACACCAAACCCCTTTATTTACCCTGAAAATACACCAAACCCCTTCAATTGAATTAAGAGGACGTTTATTGGTGAAACTGGCCCCTTAATTTTACCTTAAAATTAGATTTGGATTTAATTTAAACCCCTTAATCTTAAATTCAGGCTTTAAGATTCAAATTTGAAAAAAAGTTAATTCTGTAGTTTTAGATCATTTTTAGGTCATTTTAAGGGGTAAAATGAAGGCGATTGTTTTTTTTGTGATGCCGGGACTGAAACTAAGGTCAGACTCCAGCATGTCAGAGCAAGGCCTCAGTTTGGACGACACTTAGGAGCCAACAGTTCAGCGCAGGAGAGGCTACCGAAATCCCGGAGCAGGAATCGTTTTTAAATGAGAGACACGAGGAAGCAGTGGGGTTTGGCAAGACCAGCCTGGTCTTATTAGGTGTTCTCGTCCATATGGGCTCGACTAAAGCAGCTATTAGTGCTGTCCCTAATGGAGCTCCCTGTGTTAGCGTTAGCTTGCCGCGACTAGCATCCCCACCATTTCCCACCCAAAACTTGGCGGCGGCGTGTGTAGGGGGATGGGGGTGGAGGGGAGGAGGAACGCCCTGTGATGAAATTTCTCTGCCTGCGTAAATATTTTATGCAAATGAAAATTTAATTCCTTGCTTATTTTAAGCAATTTCCCGCTGTAAGTAGTGTGTACGCGAAGGAGATTACAACATTCGCCGGTTTGTTTATAATTTAATTTTTTGATGTCGGGCCTGGCGGAGGGGAGAGACGGAACACCTGTGAGTGTTTATAATGTCCCATCTCTCTCACAGCTGTTCCTTTTCAAAACACCTCGCCGGCGTAATAATTTCATAAAATTTCATGATTTACCATCTGCTGGTGGCTGGCTATAAGCACATGCAATAAGCATTTGTATGGCGCTCGGCCCAGAAAGGTACAATAACTGTATATTTTAACTTAATGGCTTTTCCGGGGCATGCAAATTTCCACATGGCAGATTGCAGCGATGCTACAGCGCGAGGTGGGCCAAGTCCTCTTGTCTCTGTCATCCGCCTCTCTCTCTCTTTCTGTATTATCATATGTTTGCATTCACACACACACACACACACACACAGCAGCCCTCTGTTGGCACGGCGTCTCAGGACGAGTTGGCCCGTGTAAAAATCGAGTTATCAAACTCGAGGAGAAAGAGAGACAAGGTAGGAGGCACGAGCAGATCGTTTCCCTTTTAGCGTTTAATGTCTGTGCATTTGGGTAATTAAAATGATTACTACAACAATTAAAGCAAGTAATTAGAAACTAATTACACTGGCATTTTTGTGTGATTACAGGAGCAGATGAAAATAGTGCTCAAAATTAAATTCATTGCATATTCATGGAAATGAAATTAAATAGTGCTGGGTGAATGAGATAATAGGGGCAGGATGGGAAGACGCTGTTCCGGGTGTTTGGGGAACAGTCTGTTGCTAATGTCTCTGGTTAAATCAGTGATAATCTTTTAATGGCCTTTAAAGAAGTTCATATTTGGATGGCAGTCAAAAGCACTGAGGGCACGGGCCCCCCCACGCACTCACTGCCCTCCCCAAGTCCCATGTTCAGTGATAAAAACCCACAATAGAAAACATTTAATCATCACCTCCTCAAACAGAGCCGCAGAAACACAGAAACGCAGTTCTGTCGTTCTGTTGCTCCACGCCCTGCTATAGATTACAGTAAAGAATTACCCTCATTTTTTCCATCCAACTCTATCTTTTACATCTGCCTCTCTGTCTCTCTTTCTCTCTCTCTCTTTCTGTCTCCCTCTCTCGCTCTCTCTCTTCTCTATTGAGCACCTTCCAGCCTTTGGCTGCTGCCATGATCATGTAATGAGATTCCTCAGATTAAATAGATTTCCTGTTAAACTCGGGCCTCGGTAGATAGGGTGTCAAGAATGAATGGTTATTAACATTTAAATATATCACAGAATACGAAAGAGTGAGAGAGGGAGAGAGAGAGAGAGAGAGAGAGAGACTGAAAGAGAGAGAGAGAGAGAGACTGATAGATAGACAGAGAGAGAGAGACAGAGAGGGAGAGACAGAGAGGGAGACAGAGGGAGCCGACATGAATGAAAGAGATAGCAAAGAAGAGGAGGAGTGGAGGCAGGAAACAAGGGGGAAAAGAAACAAAGAAAAAAAAAACAGAATTAATTTTTCAGAGTTCTGTGTTCTTTTCCTCGTCTTCCGAGAACCCGGCCAGGGCGGAGGAGGAGTGAGGAACCTTAGAACAATTAAAGTGAGTTTCTTATGTAGAACAGAGACGCTCAACTGTGGGTGTTATCAGGATCGAGCCACAACACTCCTCTCTTACAGTCTCTCTCTCTCTCTCTCTCTCTCTCTCTCTCTCTCTCTCTGTCTCTCTTTCTCTCTGTCTCTCTTTCTCCCTCTCTCTCTCTGTCTCTTACACTCTCTCTCTCTCTCTCTGCTTTCTCTCTGTCTCTGTATCTCTCTGTGTTTGTCTCTCTCTCTTTCTTTCTCTCTCTCTCTCTCAGCCTGGCTGTAGATTATTACACGAGATTAATAATGTAAATTTCACTGCCTGGCTTGCCTGAGAAGACCGTGCTTTCAGAAATGGATGGTCCCACCATCCATCACCTCCTTCTTTCCAGCCCTGTCCTTTCTCATTTTTCACCGTTCCTTTAGAAAAAAAAGGAGTAAGAGAGAAGAGAGTAAAGAAGAGAGAGAGAGAGAAAAGAAAACTGTTTAGGGTTGGACTCCACTCTGTGTGTCTTATTTCATTGGGTTTATATTTACAGGCATGTGTCAGAAAAACATGAGGAAATGATCCAGAGGAATGTCGGGTGCCAGATAGGTTTTGCCTGTTTTCTGATAAGCTGGAGAGGCTGAACAGCTTTTACGGGCCCTCGGGTGTGTTATGGTGAATGTGTGTTATGGTGAATGTGTGTTATGGTGAATGTGTAGTGACTGAACGCTGGTGCGCTGAGATCTGGATTTGGTGTCAGATGGGACGTGGGGAACTTGTCGCTCAGCACCCGTATTCATATTCAGTGCTCTTTTTTCTTAGTCTGCTGCACAAATAGCGCTGCAGATGGTACAAAACGGCAGCGCGGTATTTCCGATGAAAGGGGGCTTTCTCCATAAGCCCGGCGTGTCCGTGGGCAGACAGGTGTGCTATTTACATAAGACTGAAGCCTTGGCTGAGATCGCCGTCTGTAAGTAAATGTCAGCCATCCAGCGTCATTGGCAAATCCTGCGGCCCCCGCCACTGACATCCATCAAAATTTGGCCCGCTCCCTCCGCCGATGTATTTGTCTCGATCAACGGCGGCGAATGGGGTGCAAATAACAAGAGGAATATTTGTTTCTGGCACGGCTCTGCTAGGAGCTGAGTAAATGTTACCTCCCATATTCCCTCGTGTCAATCCGGCGCCTGCCGCTCCTGCGCCGTCTGTGGATCCACATTTAAATACAGAGGACTGGATTATGCCTTCAAAACGTGGAGACTCTAACCATGCCGTCGACGTGGTCTTCAGTATGGGCCGGAGAGAAGTGTGTAAAACGTACAGAAAGTGCTTTTTGAAATGGTAAAATACCGCTGAACTTAAGAGGCCGGAGGTTTGAAATTAGCCAATCCGAGAGCGTTATGTTGCATGACTGCAGAATGTAGCATGACTGCTCCATGTCTTGTAGTGCTTTAACCACCCTCCCCGCCCAATTTTCAACAGTTATCTCAGTTTGTTTAGTATTAGTACGCTGTGCCCTGTCTAAACATGTGGGTAGAGAGAGTTATTTCAAGACTTCTTTTGTGTACGAGTCTTTGTTCTTGCTCGCCGCTTGCTGCTAATGCTAACAGCAAGCGGTAGCAACTCATTTTTAAGCAATTTCCTCCAGGATCCTCAGTGTTTCTCTTGTTTTTTGTTTTGTCCTTCTCATTTGTTTTACTGTAAATTAAATGAAAAGAGGTGAATATGGGTTTACCTTTACACTTTCTTTAAGGGTAATGCATTAAACTGAGTTTGAAATGAAACTCAAGTGTTCTGGGTGCAAATGTGTGTGTGTACGTAAAATATAGCACCAATACCCACAAGTGTACATTTTTTTGTATTTGTTAACATTTTTAGCCCATTAGCAGACTACTAGAATCCTGATCATTTTTGTCAGTCCTTCAAGATTTCCATGCACACCTTTAAAGTGCAGACTTTCTAGGAAATAAAAATATTGCATTGGTATGGGCTGATTCTGAATGCCAGGTGTAACTGTTAATAATGAGATTTCTGTTTGTTCTTTAGTCTACTTAGGCTTTGGGGGGTTGTTTTTTTCCTGTTATGTTAAAATGCCTGTTTTTGCTGCAAGGCTTTTCCATCCATTCATTTTTATAATCATCCAAGTGAATTTTCTGAAATGTTCTGACTTTTTGTAGAAGCTTAACTTTACTTTTAACTTTGACTGAAAAAAAACAATATTTTGCCAACAACAAATTTTAAAACTGATTGTTGAGAGTAAACCCGTGTCTATATCCAGCTAAGGACGTCCCAGTACAGATCTAATAATCATTACTGCTTTGGTCAGACAGTCACACTTTGAATGTGCATTTGGGTTGTCTGGAGTTTCTTTGATGTTTTATTCGGTGGCGGAGGAGGAGTTGAGGAGTTACCCCTGCAATCAGAAGGTTATGGGTTTGAATCCTAAGATTGCTAGTGACACCACTGAGGTTCCCTTGAGCAAGTTACTGTCCCCACATGCTGCTCCCCGGCGCCCACTTGGTGAATGGGTTAAATGGGTTAAATGCAGAGAAAGACTTTCACTCTGTTCACACAGTTCACACTTTACTTTATGAATCCACTGGTGCTGATAGTGATTATCACTGAGACTGGAAAGGTGGACCGGCCCCATCTCAATCACATACTTTAGAATACAGAAAAACAACTACAGGGGTCCTGGAGTTTCAATATACGACATTTTGAGTTTTTTATGATACTCACACCCACTTCAGCCTCGTACTTATGGACTATGAGGGAACAAGTTTGGTTGCATATCCTTCTGAGACCCAGGAAAAAAAAGTATTTTGCTTTTTTTTCATATATATCAAGTGTAGGGGTGGTAAGAAACAAATAGCAAAGATTATTTTATTTGTACCTAATTTTATTTACATTTTACAACATGTGCACTACAGTGCACAACAGGACTTCGTTAGTGTGAAAGATCAATAAAATTCAAGAGCTTATTATGAAAATTGAACACTCCACTGAAATCTTTCTGAGCAGGATATCAAAACATATTGAACAT
>JBBPDB010000017.1:5513142-5527482 GCA_037974465.1 Brachypetersius altus | reverse complement strand
CTAGGCACTGCTGAGGTACCCTGAGCAAGGTACTGTCCCCACACACTGCTCCCCAGGCGCTGTGTTCGTAGCTGCCCCCTGCTTCACTCGATGAATGGGTTAAATGCAGAGGTAGTATTTCGTACTGTGTGCTGTGGTGTGTTCACATATGACCAGATTCACTTTCAGATTATTTTTATTTAATCTAGATTAGTCTCACTGTAATCTTGGAATTAATTTAGATTAATCTAGATTAAAATGGCTCATTTGAATTCTCCCGAAGGCATTCAGAATATGTGTTCTCCCCAAATAATGACTAAAAGTAAGTCTTTGAGAACGAGTTTCTCAAAGACAACTTCTACAGTAAACTAACTCCGCATTGCACAAGGTGCAACAACCTTAGTCTTGTCGAGGTTTCCATTGGGAAGCTTCTTAAAAATACATTTTCCCTCACGCCCGGCGACTTTATAGCTGCATCCATGTTAGCACGTCACGTTTGATGTGGTCATTTCACAGTAGGCATACACACAGGTTTGAAGACTCGTTCTTGCCCCCTACAGTGCAGTTTGGCTAGGTATACATCCGCGCTAAAAAATTAAGGTGAAAGTCATCATAGCATGTGTAGTATAGACCCAGCTCCCAACCCAACTTTGTGAATAGATTAACGGCGATATTTCTTTTACTGCCCAATAAGAGTCTCACGTCAACGCAGCATGTTAACACCAATAACGGCCCACCACTAATAAAAACATAAATCAATAGAAAGTATGCAATAAACTGGTCCTATTAAGTATAATTAGGATCAAACGACTTGAAGATGCTTCAGCCGCTATCATTCTGGCAAAAGTTTTGAGGTGATCCTCAGCCGCCTTCAAATCCGCACTTGCTGCCTCTCCATGACTGACAACTGAGGGAATTCCAGTCCTCTGTTTAAAATTTTCGAACCCCGACTGGCTTTAACCGGGGGCCCAATGCCTTGTTTGCTGAAGTGCCTGGGTTCGCCGATTTGGCGAAATCAGCTTGAGTCTTCTCCAGATCATCACCTCCGTTATGGATCTCCTGCGAGCTGCTTCTCCTCAACCACACCATCAGCAGCTCCTCCATGCTCTCATGGATAGATGTTTGCTGTTTAGAAAATATTCTGATTCACCGAGTCGACTCCACACACACCTCGGTCCTGATTTTCTCATTTATTTCTTTAATTCAATGCAATTAAATAAGTCATCTGCTTCTTCTCAGCACTGTCCTTCACACTCACTCTCTCTGGACACATGTATAAACAAACTTCTGCAAAATAACTGCAGGCACAAAAGCTCGTTACAAATTTTAGCTCTCAACTCAAAACAAAAAATCGCTCGAGAGACGCATGTATCTTGAAAAACTCATGAGTTGGGACACTCAAGGTACCGAAGTATTGTATTTTGCTCAAACTGAAAATGGTAGCCTCACTACTGCTGCAGGCTCTGCTCACAGCCTCCATCCTCAAAAGGTCTAATTTGGAGTTTATTTCAGAATCAGAATCAGAAACTTTTATTGCTTATGTAATGACTGCAAAGACACACAGAGCAATATAAAACATAAAACCTAAATAAAATCTAAACAGAAATCAGTGGACAACAGCTCAGTTTGAAAATACAGAAATGATACATATAAATACTGTAGATTAGAGGCAGAGTTGAGTGAATTCTACTGACACAGATCGTAGTTATTACATTTAGTAGAGATCAATAGTAATATTGACTATAGTAGTGATAGTACACAAAGACTATAGCATGTCAGATACTGCACATAATGATAAGAGTGTCGCACAATATTTCACATGATATATTAATGCACACCATTGCAAAATGATGCACATAACAAGAGGCAACAGGTATTGCACAGATTAGTGTGTGGATGAATTGTGAGAATTATTTCTCTAGTTTGAGCTCCAGTTTGTTTGTTGTGGCTTATCCACAGTACAGTCAAATCTATACACTGACACAACTTACATACAAAGCTTGGCAGTATGACGGTATTTAGCTTTATTATGATAAAATGCATCACACTAGATAGATAGATAGACAGACAGACAGATACAAAGACAGATAGATAGACAGACAGATACAAAGACAGACAGATAGATAGATAGATAGATATATAGATAGACAGATAGATAGATAGATAGATAGATAGATAGATAGATAGATAGATAGATAGATAGATAGATAGATAGACAGATAGATAGATAGATAGATAGATAGATAGATAGACAGATAGATAGATAGATAGATAGATAGATAGATAGATGTTGTAAAGATAGATAGACTCTTTACAACAAACCTATGTAACTCTGTCAGGGGGGAGGGGAGGCAGGTGAGTTTAAAGGGGACGTGTTAACAAAAGCTGGCAAAATGTCAAAGCAGAGGTCACTGTGAAAGCCCCCACCCCTCTTTTCCAGAGGACGTGGACGGAGCGAGTGTTCCAGGCGGGCTGGACTAGTTGGGTGCCGTCTCCGCGCTCATTACCGGATGCAAATGAAAGGGGTATACATGTTTAATATTTAGTGGCAGCAGAAATGTCAGGCCCGGCGCGAGATGGAATTAAACAGCGCTGTCAGCGCAAGTGAACTCGGAGCTTTCTCAGCTATTTCACTTCATATTGAGTTACTGTCACAATTTATTTCAGAGCGCCAGCTTACACTAGCGCAAAAATGACCCGTGATGCCTTTAAGGAAGCCAAGAAAGATGGTCTGTTATGGAGGAATGTGTGTCAGTGTGCAGTGTCCGAGAGAAACCCCTCGTCCACGGAATAATTTATTTGAAGTAATCCGGCTCCCCCGTGATGAATAACAAGCGTCTCGTCCTTTCATGCTGACAACAGTGAAACGATTACCAAAAACAGTGTCATAACTTACCGATCCTCTCACCTAGAGCAGGGGTTCCCAACCTGGGGTCCGGGACCCCCTTAGGGGGCACTAGGTATTGCAGGGGGTGCGCCTAATTTTGTCTATACTGAGGTTACCAAAATTATATTTGTACACATTAAATGCATAAAATCCCAATGTCTGAGAAATGTAAAAGTGTGTGTGTGTAAGAGTATAAGAACAAAAACCTACAACCGTTGTTGGTTGGAGTTGGGGGGCCTGGTTTGTCTTGGATACAGGCAAGGGGTGCTTCAAGGAAAAAAGGTTGGGAACCACTGACCTAGAGCTCTGAACCCTCCCTGAAAATAACACAGAAACCTTTTTACTTTTTAACACTCAGTCCGGAGAAAATAAAGCAGCGGAAAGTAGATTGTGTGAGGAAAGCCTTCACAAGTTAGTGCTTATTTTAATCAGCTCGGCTGGAATCTATAGGGACTTAATTAAAACACAGTTCTGGAGAGCATTAGTTAGGCAGGCGGGATCTTCTCGCCAGAACACATCTCTCCCTGATGTTTTTATCTGCTGCAGTAGGACTCTGAGATTATAATATTATAACATTATCTATTCAAATTGCGCGTCTGCGTTCCTGACACCCCACACCCCGGCCTGTTATATAAACACAAGGACTTTGCTTTATAAATATTCAGCCCGGCCGATCCACTGAAGCGGAATTGTTAACGATTTTCGCCAAAAATTTATTCATGGCAGCAGCGAGCGCTTGCTTGGAAATTAGATGTTGTGGTCAAGATGACAATGTTGACTTGGGCCGCTCTGCTGTGTCGCACGGTGCTGACAATTGCGATGTCGAAGAGAATTCACTTTCTGAGAATAATCACCCAGCAATCTGGCCCGTGTTTGTGGCCCAGTGACGGAAGGGTTGGGATCCAGAACCTGCAAATTAAGTGTATACTTTACAATACGGGTCCCGAAAAATAAGTCAGACCAAAAATAAACATGTGTGTATGCAGGAATTTCAAAAATATGCAGAGAATATTAAAAAACAACAAAAAACATGTGAAACCGTTTCTCCTCATCCGACTTAATTAAAAGTGCAATGTGCCAAATGACTGTTGGGAAGTGTGAAAGGTTATTGTGAAAAGGGGGTAAAAAAACAAAACACCAGCCAGAGAGAATGAAAAACGAAGAGAGAGGGAGGAAGAGAGAGAGAGAGAGAGAGGGGGTATTTTATTATTCCAAGGTGAGAGCTTTAAAACAGCATTTTAAATGTTACCCTGCTGTTCAAGATCATGAAAACCTTTAATTTCATGCAAATGAACAGCGCGAAGCATGGAGCTTAATGTAAACGAATGCTTCTTTTGTACTATTGTGGGGCGGGGGAAGAGAGAGAGCAAGCAAGAGAGAGAAAGAAAGAGAGAGAGAGAGAGAGAGAGAGAGAGAGGAAGATAGAGGGAGGGGGAAAGAGAGGCAAGCCAGGAATAAAATTCCCAAGGATTCTTTAATTGCTGTCTGAAATTATGTAAATCCCTCCACAAGGCTGAGTGCAATTATCCTGCGCCCATGGCTGCCAGCTCCACTAATGTCTAACAAAATATCCGCGCTTGACATTTAGACGTGCTAATGCAAATGAGAATTCATTTTTCCTCCAAGACAAAGGGCAGCGCAAAGATCACATCATTTTGATACAATAAAAGCCCAAAACCAGGTTTGGTGCACTGGAGGGAAAGAAAAAGAAATGGGAGGAAAAAGAAAGAAAAAGAAAAACACCAAGAGATCTTTTTTTTTAAAGATAAACTGCATTTTTATATATACGATTTTGAGTCACTACCCTGGGTTTGTAATGGTTTGATTATTAGAGCTCTATCAGAATAAAGTATTTGGTCATAGAAAATCATAGAAAGAGATCATAGTAAAAAAACATGCAGAGCTTTTTTTTTAATGTCTGTATTTTGGTTTTTGTATAATTTGTATAGTGTGTTTTATAATATATATAATATATTATACTATTTAGTTTGTATTCTATTATTTTGCTGCACTTACTTTTGTTCTGTTCACTTTCAGTGGTAACAATGTAAATTTCCCACTAATTGTCATTTATCTTATCTTATCTTATCTTAATTTATCTTATCTTATCTTATCTCTTAAAAAATTCCAAAAAGATAAAAAAGTGCTAAAAGAACATGAACAAATACTTTGAAAGTTTTTTTATGCTCCTGTACATTTTTAATAAGCTGTTTTTATATGTGCAGTAAATAATCTTGCTACATGAAAAAGTGCAATATGAATAATTCACTTTGATCATGAGTATCACGTGATGATTTTCTAAATGGGTGCTGAGTCACTTCATTATGCGCAGTATCATTACTTATAAACTACTGATCTCTAACTGCAGTAATGTACTCCAAACCTCCATCTGTGTGGGTAGATTTCACTCAGCTGTGTTACTGATCTATAGTGTTTATATATGTCTGTATGTAGCAGACATATATAAATACTGAGCTGTTTTCTTTTATTTAGATTTTATTTAGACTCTATATTTTATATTACTAAGCGATTTCCACCGGGATCAGTTAGGTTTTCTGATTCTGATTCTGATGTGTAACAGTGGAGACCCTAAAAATGGTCTCTGCTGATTCTTATGAATTGGGATAAAACAATTTTGAAAATAAACAAATACCTAAATTACAAAATCTGAAGGCATATCATTATATGCCTGTTCAGTAATGTACCAGTGCAACCTCCTCATTTTGTATTTTTTTTTCGTAAAATAGTCTTTTTTTCAGTTTTACTGTGTTTTTGTCAACAACATCAGACACACCAAAAGATAAATTATGTTTTTTTTATTTGGTCTACTATGTACAGTTACTACACATATAAGCTGTTAAATGTTGAATATTCACTTTTGTTCATTTTTATACTGTTGTATGTGATCTCCTTTAAAAAATCTATTTTTATTTAACAAACATATTTATATTAAAAGAGACTAGTACTTTAATAACTCAACAATGACCTCATTGCAACAGACAGTTCATTACCAAAGGCTTCGTACTTAACAACTTTATTTAACTATAATAAGCAATATCATTTTAAAAGTGACCCATCCCCATATCATCAAATATCAAATCTTGATAGTAAAAAATAAAGTCATTACCAGGAAAAATGTACAATGCATGACATCACCTTAAACTGTTTAATCTAGTGCCCCTTACACATAAAATAATATTTTATATTCTTCTGTAAACTGTATATTGAACATGAACAGATAACAAATAACAATTGTGAGCACTGTGGTAAGCATTTAATAAGAAAGTTAGATTAGTAATAGACTATATTCCAAAAACATACCCCTTGATAATCAAAATCTAAAAGTACAAAATAAATCATTACCAGGAGCAATTCACCACTGACCTTGTATTTAACTGTCATGTAGTGCCTCCCACTCATATGATAATATATATCATATTCTTCTATAAACTAGACTATGAATTGTATATTAGACTGTATATTCCACTGATAGCTGCTGCCTAGCCATAACAATGGCAGTTGGTAGCCTAGTGGTTAAGGCATTCGCCCTGTGATCAGAAAGTCCGGGTTCGATTTCCAAGACCGCTAGGCACCACTGAGGTACCCTGAGCAAGGTACCGTCCCCACACACTGCTCCCCGGGCGCTGTGTTCGTAGCTGCCCCCTGCTTCACTTGGTGAATGGGTTAAATACAGAGGAAGTATTTCGTGCTTCGTATTTCATGACCAGATTGTCACTTCCACTTTCAAACTATCAGAAGGGGCTACTTTGCATATGAACCCGAAAATTTCATTCAAAAGACCACAATGCCATTTCTGTAAGAGGGTTCATAATAGGTATGCCAAAGGATGCATATCTGATTTGGGAGCCTGCTATTAGTTATATTTGTGCTAATAGTCTCTGGGCCCAACACACTTCCAAGCATAGGGTGCTTTTAGCCTAAACTAAAAAAAACAACTTTAGACTGTCACCCAACAAACTGGTCAATTTACAGGGGGCACAAAATGATCTATAATTAAGGCTAATGCTAGTTAGTTCAAACTCTAACACTCAGCCAGAGCATGATGCCATAAATTAAACTTTTAGATATCTATAAAACTTCAGTTCTGTCTTTGGGAATACTAAATGCATTCCACTTTTGCCAAAGCTCCTGAAAGTTGTGGCAGTGTGGAGCCCAGCTGGGCTTGCAGTAAAGTGCCGCAGACTCATGGGACAGTCACACATTTCACGGGTGAGGATTCCGGCTGTTCTGGAGTGTGTATCCGGATCGATTTGTGCACTTTCCCTCATTCTCTCCACTCATCCCTGTCCCCCTCCCGCTCTGCCTTCAGAGATTTCACACTTGTGCCTGTGGCGATGTGTTTGATTGGAGGGCACACCTCAGCAGTTCCAGACAAGAGTTCTGGGCCTGTTCAGGAGCTGCAAGACGAGGAAAAGTCAATAAGAGTGACTTTGCGTTTTCCTAGAACCCCAAAGTTGTGCTGGGAGTTTGTGGACATGTTGGCAGGCTGTGTGTATGTCTACCCCTCAATGACTGCCTACTCAAACAACTTAACAAATGCGAAAATAAGTTATTGAAAGAAATAACATGAACACTATACTATCTATATATTATCACTTCTAGCTGCAGAAATTCCATTAGAAACACAGATTCTACACTTTGACAATGTCATGTTTGTGATTATTGTATAGTGTGAATGTAATTCTGCATATAACTGTTTAATTGAATGCAACATTGTATTTCATAGATAATTAAACTCCTTAAAATACTCTGCTCCTAACTTTGCAGTTATAAATAAGTTTGTCCCACCCCACAGTTTTCGCCCTGCTCATTTACACTTAAAACACAAAACACTATATTATTCATAGCAGTTATTGAATAATTCTTAGAAAAAAAAATATAGGGGATACTGAGTACTTCAATAGATCTTTAATGACTCATGGCAGTTACTGAAGAATTGGTTATCCATACTGAATAATTCGCCACTTGTGAATTCCTGGTAGTTACAAAATAAAAGTATCATCTTATTATATTATCTGATTATGAAGCCTGCCATTTAAATTGGTTAATCATTCAACTGCCTAATTACATTTGAATGGAACAGCAAAATGTTGATAAGTGTTAAACAGACTTAACTCTGAAAGGTCAGGTCATCATCATCCAACCGATCACTCTGTTTCTTAATACACACAACTCTGCTGTCAGAACTAAGCACCATGTGGGTCTAACCTAGACAGAAAGTGCACGGAAATCTTGAGTTTAGCCTCAGGCCTTGAGCAGTTGGGAGGCATAATACAATAGTGAGTTTGAGGACTATAACCTTTGGTTCCAGGCTGTTTAGTTCCAATACTGAAAATGTGGCTGATGTGACCTCACTCAAGCAGTTTAAACAAACAATTTGTGTGCGGTTCATTTGGGGACAGTGTGGACTAAGGGTGTGTTTTGACAGTCCTCTGCAGCACCTAGGGACCTAGGGGTGTGTGTGTGTGTGTGTGTGTGTGTGTGTGTGTGTGTGTGTGCTCTGCTACGAAATAAGAGAGGCAGTCTGCAGTTCTGTTATATTTTAATCTGGAGCTGCTCAAACAAACAACATTTTCTAGGACAAAGAGAAACATTATGTCCTCAGTTGATTCCTCTCTCACACAGCTGCCTCATGAAAAAAATTACATTAACCACACAAAAAGAAACAAATTTGTTTATTTGTTACTGTGTGTGTTTGTGTCTATGGAGGTTTGTGCATGACTGTGAGTGTGAATGTGTTCAAGCGTTACTCCGTACTCTTGAAAGAAAAGCCTGGGATGTGAAATGAATGACGTGTCTGATTTTGGGGTTATGTTTCATACCGTTGTGCAATTGTGGCCACAGATAGTCTCCATTACAAGTCCTTTTTGCAGTTGTGATTTGAGGGAACAAGAATAGAAGTGTTTTTAACTATGTTGTTTAAAATAAAGGAAGTGGGACAAAGCAAACAATCTGGACAGTGACCCCTGTTGGTGCCAGGCTCAGAGGGCAGCTCTTCAATTAGGTGTGAACGGCAGGCATCCTTTGAGCCGTACACATTTCTGCTGCCTGTAGGTCTCTGATTAAGTATTCATAATGACGAAACAGTAAGGCATTGACCAGGCAGAGGCTTTACAGAACCATTTCTATTTGCCAGACCTGACTAGTGGTTCTTACTAGTGTAAAAGCGAGGTGAAGCATCAAAATTGAGTCTATTCTTGAAACCCGTAGTTTAAATGATGTTATGAAATTACATTTTCAAAATGTTACATTTTAAAATTACATTAAAAAAAATTTGAAATTCTTTATTAGTTTATTAGACATTTGGCTCTGGGACAACCACAAAGAGTGCACCCTGCCAGACAAAAGATCTTTGCTAAGCTTCTTAATAAACCCTGTGATAATGCAGATGCCTGACTAATACAATACTTTGTACTCACTCATAGTTTAACTGAAACCAATGTTTAATTCAACCAACAACTAACTGCTTCAGCTAATCAAGCTTTCATTAAGTTAAATCAGCTGCTGCTGAGGAAGTTTAACGCATCCATGTAGTGATGGTAGTGCATTGAGAAGTCAGAAACCAAAGCTGTTCAGCTAAGATAATAATACCTTTTCAAAAACATATATATATATACAGTTATGTGCAAAATAACAACAGTGTGTTTAAAAAAGTGAATAAAGCTCAAAATCCTTATTATAGCTTTTATTTCCATACACAAAAATGCATTGGGAACCCTACACATTCTATAGAAGTTTATCAAATTTGTTTTATTCCTTTACATGAAGTGAGTAAAGTGAATCTTAGACTGTTAAAAAAAAATAGCAGTGTCCACATTCTTCTTTACAAATTCAAACATTCCCCGTATAAACTGAAAAATGATTTTGCTTTCTTTTGAATCACTGAACTAATATTTAGTTGCTTACTTATTTCTTATTAAAAAAAAAATTTCCGTGACTTATGTTCTTCTCTAGGGCTTATGTATTGTTGGGTTAGGCATTGGCTAGTTATTATTTGGACAGTTGTTGTATAGATGCTCTTACTGCTCTTACGATATTCCAGCCCAGGATGATTGGACTACACTCCACAATTCTTCTGCATTTCTTGGTTTTGGCTCAGAAACTGCTTTTTTGATGTCACCCCACCAATTTCCTATTGGATTAAGGTCCGGGGATCGGGCTGGTCACTCCATAACGTCAATCTTGTTGGTCTGGAACCAAGACGTTTTTGGTGAAACACCCATTTCAAGGGATTTTCCTCTTCGGCATGAGGCAACGTGACCTCTTCAAGAATTCTGAGGTATTCAAACTGATCCATGATCCCTGGTATGCGATAAATAGGCTCGACACCATAGTATGAGAAACATGCCCATATCAAGATGCTTGTGCCACCAGGCTTCACATTGTACTGTGGCTTGAATTCAGTGTTTGGGTGTCATCTGACAAACTGTCTGTGGCCACTAGACCCAAAAAGAACAATCTTGCTTTCATCAGTCCACAAAAAGTTGTGCCTTTTCTCTTTTGGCCAGTCAGTGTGTTCTTTGGAAAAATGTAACCTCTTCTGCACATCTTTTTTCCAACAGTGGGACTTTGTGAGGGCTCCATGCCAATAGCCTGGCTTCACATGGGCGTCTTCTGATTGTAACAGTACTCACAGGAAACTTTAGGCCTTCTTTGATCTTTCTGGAGCTGATCATTGGCAGAATCTTTGCCATTTAAGCTGTTCTCCAATCATTTTCTTCCATGTCATTCAGGTTTTGTTTGCCATTTTAAAGCATTTCCGATCATTTTAACTGAGCAGCCTATCATTTTCTGTTTTCGCTTCTCCAATTAACTTTTTAGTCAAGGGACGATGTTCTTCTGAACAATGTCTGGAACGACCTATTTTCCTCAGAATTTCAGAGAGGATCCACCATGTACAGTATTTGCTGCCTTCCTTCCTTAAATAAGGGTAATAACTGGCATCAGTATTTTGAAAGAATGAACTCCACACTGCTATTAGTCACACGTGGGGCTCCCCTCCTGGGTCTGTCATGAACTCTGCCAGTAGTTCTGTGTCTTGATGCAAGTCTGCTGATGACACTTTGAGACACATTAAGTTCATGAGCATCATCTGACTGCCTGCCACCGACCCGAAGGCGCGCCATGGCCAGGTGGCACTGCTCGTCCGTTAAGTGACGTCGTGTGTTCATGGCTGTTTGCGTGATGAACTTGAAATGACTTACTGACAATACCAGCTTTTTATACCCACAGAATGTTGAAATTGAGGCCACATTGAAAAAGGTTGTCTTTTGGTATTGCCCCCAGTATAAGGCACATGGAAAACACAAAATGAGGTGTGTCTATCACCCCAATACAATTGCCTTCCTATCCCAAAAATGTCTGAAGTGAAACAAACACATGTCACATGTGTGACATCCACTAAGACTCAAAAAAAGACTTGGATACCTAAGACTTTTGCACAGAATTGTATACCAGATAATGACAGATAAAGTGGGAAGCATTCTTTCACTTTCATTCTTCACTCTTAATTATATGTCAGTAACTTTGTGTCCTTTTCATAGTTACTGAATAAATCTGTACACCAGTGACTGGTGTCCCTTACTCTGTATGCCCTCAAAGGGTGGCCAGCAATGTCCTCGGTGATGTTCTAAAACAGTAAGACACACCTCAGCTGTTTAAGTCAGTCACACAGTCCCTGGTTCTGTCAACACTGACACAGCTGTAATGCTGCAGTGGAATTGGGCTAATAATAATACACAGCAGCATGAAATAGTGTATCCAGGGGCTACAGTGACTGAAAGTCACCTTCATTTAATTAAAATTTTGGACATTCTGTGCATTCTTCCCACATAATTGTTTGGTTGCTGCACCTGAGAACCATTTAATTCATAGAGTACAAGTCACTTTATACACGGATACCGACAATTTTGTGTTCAGTTTTCCTAGGCCATGCAGTGGTAAGAGAATGGATGGATCAATGGGAACACCATTTGACAGATACACTGACACGATGAGTATAAATATAAACCAATGTTGTGCTGAAACCAAATATAAAACAAATGGTTCTGGTTCTAAAATCTGACTTGTGTTCAAAGCTGTTGAAAAATACTTAGTATACACACACTAACCACTGAATCAATGCACATACTTACTAGAAATCATTGTAAAATAAATGGAATAATATTTGAGAGTTATGTGGCCAGGACCATATAATCTGAAAGATTGACACTGAAGCACCCACAGACCTTGGATGCCTCAGATATTGTCAGTGTTCTTGATTCCACCATTATGAAAAGACTGGAAAAAATGGAATTCATGAAAGAGTTGCAAGGTGACAACCACTGCTAATCAGGAAGAATGTAGTAGCTTGTTTCACATTTGCCAAAGAAACAGCTTGAAGACATTCAATGTTTGCTGTAATAATGTTTTTTGCAAAAATTACATCCATCAATGGGGGGGGGGCAACTACTAATAGTGCAAGGCTCTTAGGATGTGTCAGTTCCATTTCACAACACAGTCACAAACATGGGATGCCATTATATCCAGTAGTACTTTGTACCATGTTTGATGTATATTTCACCAGAATTGATGAACATCCTATTTCCTATTCTGAAGGAATAGCATTCAAATTTAAAATGTATGCTTAAGGTACATTGGTCTCAAAGAAGCATGTGATTAGAAAATACTTAAGAAAGTGAACTCCTTTCAGTGTTTCATTTTTCAACTTTCAGCTGATGGTATCCTGGACTGTTTTCTGTAACACTGGCATATTCTCACCTCCCTAGTGCAGTAAATATAAAAAATGTGTATGTTAGAGGGAAATTATGGTGAAATTAGAACATCTATCTGTGAATTAGGCATAGTTTGGTGAATCTTATTAATAAGTCTTTCATGTTTCATATCTTTGTAATGCAGTGGCCAAATGGTGGGGGGCAAGGAAACTGCTCCTCTCTCAGCATATATGCCCAGATTTTTCAAACAGAAATTGAGCAACCTGGGAGAGAGAGCCTCTCCAATACCCCTCCACTCTGCTACAATTTCCAGGACCCTTCAACACTCCAAGATTCATCCAGATCCAGATTCAACAGCTGAAACAGCAACTTCATCCACTCTGAAGCTCCAGGCCAAGCGAATAAGTATACAGTTCCTTTCTCATTTTGATAACTTGGGTGCAAGGTTGACCACATGTTTACTAAACTGTTTACTGGGTTGTATTTGTTACTAAATTGTTTACTGGGTTTGATTACTGGGCTGTATTTGCTTTATTATGCTCGCTGTTCCAGGATGTTTCAGTAACTTTCAGTGAGCTTATCATTACCATTACTCACCCCATTGTCACGGCCTGGTCAGTGGTGGGGGTTAGCCACTGCTTTTTTGTTTGGGTTCTGATTTCTTCTGTTCATGTTTGGGGCTT
The DNA here is from genome assembly GCA_037974465.1 of Brachypetersius altus. NCBI lineage: Eukaryota > Metazoa > Chordata > Actinopteri > Characiformes > Alestidae > Brachypetersius > Brachypetersius altus. The sequence goes on along the minus strand of JBBPDB010000017.1, from coordinate 5,514,199 downwards.
TTATTTTGATGTATCTGGTTTTTGCTTGTGTCACGTGTCTTGTGGTCAGGTGGTTTTGTTATTGTGTGTTACTGTTTTCGGTTAGTGTGTCTGGTGATTGGGTTTGCATCTGTTTTGTGTTAGTCCTGGTGTATTTAAGTCCTGTGTGTTTCTTTCTAGTTGTCTGTCCATCGTCTTCACTAGAGCGCCAGTCTTAGAGCACCTTGTATGAAGCTGTATGTTTTTCCTTGTTCCTGTACCCCGTTTCTGTTTTGGCCCGCGTGCCTATTTTTCTTTCTGCTTATTAATAAATATCACTGCAGCATGAAGCCCTGGTGTCCAGCCTTGTTCCAAGTTAGCCCTCATGCCCGTGACACCCATGTTTATTCTACTTTGTGTTTATGTTTGTTTTATGTTTGTCTTGTGTAAATAAATGTTGTCTTAGGGTGACCAGCAATTCTTTTTCTAGTTCATTAAGGTGAGGCCACTTCTCTGCTGATAGGTACCTATAATAAAAATTGATCCAACTAATTCCCTTATCCAAGCAAACTCTTTTTTAACTGCACAATTAAGAGAGATTTAAAGGGTTAATTAACGTATTCCACCTGGACTAGGTGGCTGGACGAGTAATTCACGCTGGCATTTAATAACCCTGCTTGATATAAGACCCCTAATTAATAAATAATTAATCAATTAAATTGATTATTAAAAAATTGGCCCTAAGCTAATTCCTACATACACTGCCTTCCATAATTATTGGCACCCCTGGTTAAGATGTGTTCTTTAGCTTCTAATGAATTCAGTTTTGTTATAAATAATATTGTACCACAATGAAAAAAAGAGGAAAATCCAACCTTTAATTCAAGTGCATTAATTCAGTGGGGAAAAAAATCCCACATTAAGAAATAATTCTTTTACATCAAATCATGTCTGCCACAGTTATTAGCACCCCTGATGTTAATACTTTGTACAACCCCCTTTAGCCAACAAAACAGCACTAATCTCCTATAATGTTTCACAAGATGGGAGAATACAGAAAGAGGGATCTTCGACCATTCCTCTTTGCACAATCTCTCTA
>JBBPDB010000017.1:5476634-5498424 GCA_037974465.1 Brachypetersius altus | reverse complement strand
AGTGGTGGTGCTGAAGGTAGGATTCGAACCCAAGACCTCTTGGTCTGGAGGCAAGTATCCTACCCACTGAGCTACCCTCATCCCATATAAAGTATGAAAGTATGTGTAAAGTCAACACAGGAGCCATAAAGTTCTTTTGTTTTGATTTTTACATTTGAAATAACATAACAAACATTATGGCCGTGCACATTTATTGCAAACATGGCGTCTCATTACTCTCCCTTTCAGTTTCAGAAGCAGGTTGTATAGCAACTAAATCTGCACTGTATGGACAAACTATAACTGTGGTGATTATTCTGCTGCGTACTGCAATTGTGAAGTCTTTCAAAATATGAAATATCATATACAGTAATCCCTCAGTTTTACACGGATCATAAAAAGAAGAAGAAGCTGCAACATGTAGCATGACTGCTCTGTGTCTTGTCCTTGTATTTTAGAGTTTTAACACCTCCCCCACGATTTTCAACAGTTTATTTAGTATTAGTAAGCTGTGCCCTGTCTTAACATGTAGGTAGAGACAGTTATTTCAACGCTTTTTTTTGTGTACGAGTCTTTGTTTTCACTGGGTCGCATGCTGCTAATGCTTACCGCTAATGCTAATGACTTTTTAAGCAACAAAGTTTTCTGATTATTTATTTACCTTTACATTTACTTTAAAGGCAATGCATTAAACTGCATTTTAAATTAAATTAAAGTGTTCTGGGAGCAGCTTTGGGGGCAGATTTAGGGTTTATACTATAAAAAAAGTTTTTCACTATACGCAGGTTGGAACATAACCCCTGCAATAAGGGGGGATTACTGTATATGTAAATCTGTAAAAAGCTGCTAAACTTTAAAATACTCTAATTTAGTAACATATTTACCTTTAACTTGTCTTCCTTGCTTTAGTTGTTTTACTTTTTATTTTAGATTTGTTTTAAAATGTTCTTATTTTATGTTTGCACAGTTGTAAAATGAGTGATTCAGGATGCGTGTTGTACTGGTATAACTATGGTTGTGACAAAGAAAGAATCTTGGTTTTTGCCAAATGAGTGGCAGTAAAAACCAAATGAACGCTTTTTGGACCAGAGAAGAGTATTTAGGGTAAGAGTATTTAGTCCAAAAACATAAAATACTGGATTTTTGTTCATCTACAAGGAATTAAGAAGCTGTCCGGTCAGTTCAGGATTATCTGTGAAGCACTTTTTACGACAAATACTTTCCAGAGATCCAGCATGGTGAAGAAAGTCACTTTCAAATGGAGGAAATAGATTTGACTGAACTTTTCTTTGACTGAACACAAAACTGTAATCCTAAGTTATAAATAGGTTGATTTTAAATAAACTGGAAAATGATTTAATTATAATAATTAATTCCATTTTGGTGCGCTAACCACAGCTTAAACTAAACGGGAAGGAACAGGGAGGATATGTCAAATCATACATTCTTGAAGTATCAACTTAAAAATGTGTTTTGTTGAGCAGTCAAATGACAAAACATAATAACAACGCACTTGTACTGATGAAGATGGCCATACTGTGTGACTATATGCAGAAGCACTGATACACAGAGCTTAGCTGCAAAATGTGAGCAAGTTTTTTTCCTCCCTCTCTTAGAAATGATGTGTTTGTGTGTGACCTTATCGTTTTATTTATATCTGATAATATGCTTCCTCCAGCCCCTCAGGACACAGTCTGCACACAAACATGACAAAAATACATATTTAGATTTATTTGTCAGCAACAGTCCAATAAAACATATCCTTTGCATGCTGCTCTCTGGGCCAGGGTCCCAGGAGGGAGAAGGTGGGTGAAAAATGGAGTGCTTTCAAGCTTCAGGGAGAAGGAACGTGAACAATGCTCAAAGCCTGGAGAAGAATGGTGTGCTGCCTAAGTGTTTCAGAATAAAAAAAAAAGAGAGAAAAAGGATTCACACATCTGAAAGGCTTCCATTTTGTACCATCTAAAGGTGAGCAACATGATGTAATTAATATAATAAATTATGTTACAATGTGCTTTTCTGAGTGTGCCACTGGTATCATCAGTATTTACAGAACCCTGAAGAACACAAATGATGTAACGTTCCAAGAGCACCCGCATTTAGTGAGAAACCACGTTGTGTTTTGGTTTAAAAAATGCCTAAAATTTCTATTTTTATAGTGTGACGCCTAATTATGCCCCCAAATCTGCTCCCAGAACACTTTAATTTCATTTTAAACTCAGTTTAATGCGTTACTCTTAAAGAAAATGTAAAACCCGTACTCAATTTTAAATTCCCCCTGAGATCTGCAACTCGGACGGAAGTATTGGGACACCGTGGCGAGGTGAACAGTTTTCGGGGAATGAGCTCTGATCTACTCAGGCTAAAAATACAAATGAGAGCTCGTTGGAAAGGTCTCCTGGAGACCAACTGAACTGTGGAGTTTGAAGTGTCTGAGTGCTTTCCCCATGGATATATGCAACTCGGAAAGACACGAGAAAAAAGTACTGGGACACCACGGCGAGGGGAACGGTTTCCATTGTGTGAAAATACCCAGAAAAAATATATTTATTGCAACAAAAAACAAAAAAGGCAGAGAATATTTGCAGTTTCTGCGTTATTGTGGGGATTTCCACATAAAACTATGAGTTCGGTTCTCAAAAAATATCTGCGTGTGACTGAATCCTGATCCACGTAAAACTGGGGGATTACCATATATAATAAAAATATTTAGATCAGTTATAGAGAGCCTGTATACACACACACACGCACACACATGCACACATATACTGTACACACACACGCACACGCACACACATGCACACATATACTGTACACACACACGCACAAACACACACATACACACACACAGACTAACACTCACGTATACAGACACACACACACACACACAGAAACTCACAAACACACACACACAAACATACACACAAACACACACACACACACCTGTATATACACACATGCACATATACACACAAACATACAAGCACAGACACACACATAGATGCATAAACATACACACACACATACATACACACACACATACAAACACATGCACATACACACACATACTCACAGTTTACCTGACTGAATGTCTTTGGACTGTGGGAGAAACCCAGAGACCCCGGAGGAAACCCACACAAGGAGAAAAGGAGAAGTACACACACACACACACACACACACACACACACACACACACACACACCTCAGCATTTGTGGGACATCAAAGAAAGAATTTAATTGCACAGAGAAATGTGTTTTCTACTGTACATTTTATAATAAGTGTTTTAAATCATGAATGTAGTGCACACACACACACCCTGGAGGTGTGAGGTAACACTTTGCCTATCTTATATAATATAAATATACATTTTATTTTTATTAAGCTGTCAGCATGAAATGATAAACAGTTTGATCTGATCTGTTTGGAACGACTTTCTGACAAATGATCTGTCTAGAGATTCGGCCTTTATAAAAACGGCATAAAGGACTATTAAACTCTCTGTATGGATTTTCTGGATTCCTGTACACTCTACTTCTAAAAAAAACAAGAAGTGCAACGTGCTCACGGTCACCCTAACCTGCTCTTCTGACCTCTGCTTGAACTGCATCTTGCATGAAATAATTATCACGTTGCCTGAAAGAATGTGGTTATTGTTTTAATGGCCGATTCCCATAAAAGACGGATCTGTCATAAAACTGCATAATGAAACAAGTTCAGCATGCATGTGATTTCACTGCTTTTATGATGTGATTATGAAAGAGAGGAGGCAGAGACGAACAGGGATTTGTGCCCTTGCATGAAATGAAAGCCGGATTGTGTGTGGAATATCGCTGTGTGCCGTTCATGCATTCCGCTGGGTGTTTGTGGCGTGGTGGCGCCACTGCTAACGTACCCAACTGCCCGACTCGCTCCCCACAAACCGTAGTCACCTAAGGGGCACGGACTCTGAAGTCCTGGTGCGGTGGAGCACTGGAATGGCGGTGTGATGTAAAACATATCCCCACAGAAAGTCGTCCCACACTCTGCGGCTCCACAGCCTTTAATAAGATCCAGTGTTGTGGGGAGAAACTCGCACTCACAAATAAAACTCCAGATGGTAGAAGACAAGGACATGGATAACTTCCTAGACTCTCAACTAAAAGCCAGAGATCTGTTTGTGGAGGGTTAAGTGAGGACACACGTTTATTTTGTTGTTTGTTGTTTTTGTTGTGAGGCATTGCCAGCCTGGTCCCACTGGATCACATAAATAGAACAAGCTAAGGACGCTTATCTGAAACTATATTGTGCTTCAGTATCTAATCACAAACTACCAATACTGAAACATTTACATTTACGGCATTTAGCAGACGCTTTTATCCAAAGCCACTTCCGTTCCCTACCTACAGGGGGCAGTCTCCCTGGAGCAACCCAGTGGTAGTGCTGAAGGTAGGAATCGAACCCATGACCAAAGGCAAGCAGCCTACCTACTAGGCCCCTCCACTTAATGTATTCATATACACATAATATGTTTATATGAATTCACACTACCAGTCAAAAGTTTCCTTTGTGTTTATTATCGGCTACATTGTAGAACAATATTGAAATCCTCTCCTATTGCTCTGATGACAGATTTGCACACCCCATGGCATTTTTTCACTCAGATTCATGAGGAATCGACCTGGAATGGTGTTTAATTAACAAGTTTTTTTCGTCAAGAGTTCATTAGTGGAGTTTCTCTCCTTCTTAATGTGTCTGGGATCATCAGTTGTGATGGTCGGTTTGGTCCACAGTTAGTGATCATGTTCCACTACGGTTCTACTCACATTATAGCAAGAACGACTGAACTCAGTAAAAAACAACAGTCCATCATTCCCTTATTACAGAACAGATTCTGGTTTCTTTAACTCTGTTTCTGTTTACTGCATAAATCCATGTGTTCCTTCATTATTTAGTTTGTTTTCAACATTAATCTACAATATAGAAAATTCTAAAAAGTAAAAAAATACATTGAACGAGAAGGGTTTGACTGGTAGTGTACACCCTGATGACTTTGAATACCTTAATTTCTTTGTGCACAATTTTGCAAAGGCGATCACCTCCTTGGCAGTCTGTCTTACACATCCCTCCTGTCAGCAGCAGTTTGGATCTGTTCAATCGATGCATTTTGCCTAATTGATATCTGAAACACCGTCCTGTGATTTATCGTCAAAGAAATGTAAATGCCATATCCCAGGCAGGTGTCTCATATTTTCCGCCCATTTGTTTTGGGGAGTGTGTGGGGGGGAGGCGGTATGCTTAATTAAAATTCATGAGCGAAGAATGTGCTGAATTGCATTGGCCATCACTGATCTCTTTGGATTCACTCTGCTCTGGTGGAAGGGGCGTGAATGATGGTGGACAGGGGAGTGTTGACAAGGGCGAAGGCTGGTTTTATTACTTACACATACACACATGCCATCACACTGCTAGAGTACACAAACAAAGCCATAGCAAACCACTAACTTGTCCTCTTGTCCATGTTCTTCTACTATGTAACTTCTGAGGTTCATCAGTCTCAGATATTACATGGACATGCATCTACGTTCCAAGAGCACCTGCGTATAGTGAAAAACCATGTTGTTGTGTTTTGGTAAAAAGAAAAATGTCTATTTTTATAGTGGAAACCCTAAATATGCCCCCAGATATGCTCCCAGAAAATGTAATGGTAAATAAATAATCAGAATCAGAAAACTTTATTGCTTAAAATTGGGGGGGGGGGGATAAAAAACTCAAATACGAGGACAAGACACGGAGCAGTCATGCTACATGCTGCAGCAGCTTCTTTTTATGGTGGTTAATGACTTTTCAGTGTATTACTGCCACCGCTCGACTGGTGGCTGTAATACACTGTTCTCAGAAAAATCTACGTTAGACTGAATCCGTGAATGCTGATATGTGTAAAACTGAGATTGGACTTTGTGACTGACATAATGTACACATTTAGACTGAGAACATGGAAGAAGCTTGCTTTTTTTTCTACCTGCTGGTGAACAAAATCCAGGCACTCTAGGAATTATGCACACAGTAGAGTTGAGTGTAAAATACATCTCTGAAGATAAAACTGTCTGGTCCATTTGTTAGTGTGATAAAGACAAAGCTTTCTTTTTTTAATAACGTTTTTGGCCTATGTGTTTTCTTTCGGCATTTATTACTGAAGCACTTTAGAACCGGTCCTCCAGGGATCCGCCGTGAGGGAAGAAAGTGAACTCCTAATGAACAGACGCTGGAATGTGTCTGAAAACGGTGGCAGGACTTTTCCCACTGCAGCCAGGCTCAGCACCTGATCTGAAAAGATATCTAAGACTCAGGACTACGTGGATTTTATATTTTCTCCTTTACACATCATCAAAGCCTTTCGTCTCAGAACTTTATTGCAACTTGTAGCTGACGTTACTGTGTCTGTAGGCAGTGTGTGAGCCCACTCTTCTGTGTTCGCTGACGCTGGTGTGTTTTTAGGGTGGGTCACCATACATAAATACATAGTCCAAGGTCACGGCTCAAGCTCACACACACACACACACACACAGGTTTCGAAGGATGGCTTCCTGGCGTGACCTTGGCAACGGGCGAAGACGAAGTAGCTCTGAGGTAAGACACTCTAAGCTTCCAGTGAGGTTTTTTTTTTACCTTCAGAATGGGAAAGAGCCGTTTGTTTGCCATCAGCAGTCAGTCTCACTCAGTGACTCTAAGCAGCTGGCCTCTCTCAGCTGCATTATTCATATGACACACACTCAGAGAGAGAGAGAGAGAGAGAGAGAGAGAGAGAGAGCACTGCTCACCAAAGTTACAAGATTTATGGCCCTCTGTTTAGGATATAATTCAAAGTTCATACTCACATACATCATATTTTGAAGCACATAGATTATGAGGGGGAACACATTCATCATACTGCAACACACACACACACACACACACGTACATATGCACTCTCTCTCTCTCACTCTCGCTCTCTCTCTCTCATACACACCCACACACACATACACACACTATGCTGTGTTTGCACCGGGGCCTAATTTCACACGGATGCGTCTGGTCCGCATGAAACAGATGAATGCTTTAGTCAGCTTTGTATTAGCTTTGTCACTGAACCCATCGCACTCTAATGAGCCCGCGCTTAAAATAGACCAACTCTTGGAGATAAGGCTAAAGCGGCAGCGCGGAGATGGAGTGTCGCATGGCTGCACGCACCCACCATCCTCCACTCCAAAGACTGATAAAACGTCTCCGCCATTTGTCACTTCAGCATTTCGGGGGTTTCTAATCTCGAAGCGACGGATTCATACCTCTCGTTTCTTTTAACAAGGGCTTGGCATTGATTGCACAAATTCATGGCCAGCTTTTAGTCCAAAATATGAAATTAAATGTAATGCTTAGGTCAAGATATAAAACACATACATATATGTATATATATATTACAGGAAACCCTCAACATTTATAGTATAAACCCTGAATATGCCCCAAATATGCTCTCAAAACACTTTTTAATACATTACTCTTAAAGAAAATGTAAACATAAATCCATATCTGTACTGTACAGTTTACAGTTTACAGCAGTGCTAGTATGTAAATAGCGATGTTACTCCTGAATAGACTGGACTGTAAATCATTCAGCACCTTTTCTTTGGTATAAGCGAGTAAATACAGTAATAAATTTATTTAATTGACAGTAATAAAAATACAGGCTTTAAGAAGAACAAAATGAAAAACAGGAGAACACACGAGACGCTCCACAGGGGAAATTCTGGCCTGCAGCTGCGTCAAAGGGCAGCAGCCAATCAGCCAATGTTTGTGTTCTCGCGACACTGCCAAAAAATTTATACAATTATATTTTATATGTTTATATGGAAATGTAGCTGAATTTACATTAATATTTGTGTAGAATAATGAGTAAATTATACATTTTTGCCACTAAAATGCATGAATAATTAGCACGAAAAAAGCTGGGTGGCGTCCGCCACGCCTCTCATCCTCATACTGGCTGTTTATGTTTGGGTAAAGCGCGTACCAAGGCGATAATGAGGATGTGGGGTAATGAGGATGTGTGTGTATCAAAAGCAAATCAAAGCAAATGCAAAAAAAGGACATCTGGACATCTGGACATCTGGGAACTGGGAATTTATAGATCATTTTGAAATTTATTTTGAAATTGCAAATCCAAAGCACTCTTACAATTTATGTATATTACTACATATATTTGAATTAATGTTTATAAGTACAAAGTGAAAAAACATGCCCTTGATGAATTTTAAATGACAAAAACAATACTGAAAACTAATTTCTCCCCACTTGTAGTTAAATCTCCCCCACAAATGATGCCACTAATGCAATGACACGAGAAATTATTCTTCAACACGTTTGGAGGAGAATGCAGACTCCTAGTCTGACATGCTCCTAAAACAGACACCTACTCCGACTGGATCATGCTGGATGCTGGAAAAGAATAAGGGCCATTCTTCCAGTACAGAGAGAGACAAAAGGACAGATGTGTTTACACAGACCCCCAAGAGACGGACGGATGTGGTATTGTCAGAGATCAAAGTCTCAATCTCTGACAACAGGGCCAACATTTGTACAACAGTGCCACTCAGGAGCCTTTTCAGAAGTGCTTTGACTTTGAAATTACTCAAAGCACATCGCTGGGTAGAAAAATAATGTATTAATTGTTTGCTCTCTGAAGTTCTTTCTGGAACGCTCTTATTTAATTCCATAGAAATCCTTAAAAATACCAGACCAGCGTCAGATGATAAAGTATGACCAGTTTGAGCTTTGAAAAATTTCCTCATGAAAGAGTTTAGCAGTTCTTCTCAGAAGTAAAAGCACAACAGTTACTAATCACTTTCTCCTGTAAATCCGACTGTGATTTTGATGAATGCATGTGTGTAATCTGCGACAGTAAATACAGTACTGGCACTTTTGCATTGCGTTGTTGATGTGAAATTGCACTGGGTGCTGTTCGAGACACTCAATTTAAAGTGAGAGAAAATGAAAAGCACATTCTTTTGGTTGATGTGAGGTGTATAGTACCTGCCATAAATTCTGCATTAGGATATCAAGGACAGAAACTGATTCTTTGATTTGTGTATGCCATGGTTTTGAAATGGTCTATAGAATTTTCTTTTTCGTTTTTTATAAAAAAGGCCGAACACACTTGTATTCCCTGGATCGTTTGTGTGTGTGAGCCATTGTGTGTGTGCATTCACAAGCAATCACACATTCTGCAGCACATTTTCAGTCATTTGCTGCATTTTTTGTACTCTGGCACACATTTCAAGGCGCAAGAACACACTTTCGCTTTTTTTTTTCTTTTCTGAAAAGCCGAACAAGCTGCAACTGTCCCCTCATAAGCCACGAGGATATTATTGACAACTGTGAATGAGGTTAATAGTGGTGGAGGCAGAACGCTGAACATTGGCTTAGAAAAATCCCCCATTAGCCATCGCCATGGCCCAGTCAAAAAGAAAACTGCCATTCGACAGTGACCCCTTCAGTCGAGCCCTCCAGCCTTCACACGTTCAAAGTGACTGGGAGGGAGGGAGGAGGGAGGGAGGAGGGAAAAACGTCTTCTGTTTTTCATTTCGAGGGGGGGTGAAGAAAAAATACTTTCTGTTTTGTTTATCCCCTCCTCTTGGTTAATCGCTAAATTATGAATCATTTCTAGCAAAAGACGAAGAGAAGACGAGGGAGAAAAAAGGCAAGGAGATGGGAGACAAGCAAGGAGGGGAGGGGGGGTGAAGAAATACAACTTACTTTCAAAAAAAAAAAAAAAAGACAAGACTTAGCTCGGGGTGGTAGGACACGCAGCTCAGAAGTCCCATTAATTACAAAATACATTAATATTTTATTAGTCCCTTATCAGTAATTAATCACACACTTTGATGTAAAGTTCAGCTTACAAAAGCGTAAGGAAATGGTCGCTCAGCTTTACAAAAGCGTGTGGAGATGGCTTGCCATTTCGCGAGACACGATTAATCCCTGCACGCCTTAAAAGTGGTCTTTAGATGCAAGACAGAAGGGGGGGGGGGGTAAAAAGAAGAAGAGGAAAAAGAAGAAGAAGAAGAAGAAGAAGAAGAAGAAGAAGAAGAAGAAGAAGAAGAAAGTAAAACATTACTGGAAAATGGAATAGTGGCTGAGAGGTGGTTGACATCGACATGCGGCCTATAACGAGTGCGGAGGAGAAAGTGGGCGGGGCTTATCCGCTGAGCCCGGGCCCTGACTGTGGTATAATCAGTCTGATTTATGCAGTTGACGGCCAATCACAGCAAATATTATTCTGATAATTAGCATGCTTAATTGCAGCTGTCAAAATTCTGTGGTGGATGGGGCCGGGGCATAGAGGACAACTGACATGATTAAACGAGGCCGGGTCTCTAGGTATTATTATCTGAATGATGTCCTTTTTGTTCAGTTTGCTTTGTATTATGGGGTTGCAGGTCATACGGGGCGAGACATTGGTTTTACAGGACGGAGGATTTACACCGTGTAAAAGACGCTGGCTGTGTTGGAGTGATAGCTGCAATTTACCTTGAATATGGCATTTCTGGAGTGATTACTTCAGGAAAGGGTCCTGACACACAGCAGCTCCTGTTCACTGTCTAACAGAAACCCTCCAGCTAGAGTCGCTGAGGGATCCGTGACTTCCAGAAGGCCTAGAGTGAAGTTTTCCCCTCGCAAAGCTGGTCCCACCCTTTAACAATCAAAACCATGGGTCCCAGAACCATTATAGCACATTTCAAAACCATTCGTTTTGTGCTGAACCACTTTTCCCAGCAACCGAGACGTAGATAAGTTAATCCTTTATTAGTCCCACAGTTGGGACATTTGCTGTGTCATGGCAGAAAGTGGACAGTACAAAGGTATGAGCACCAAAAATGTAAAAAACAATAGAATATAATAAAAAACTATACCAATAGCACAGTATAAAATGTACAATATACAATATAGAAACATAAATACGGACATCTGCATTGTAAAATATAGACATATATGTAAGCTAGCCCCCAATTCCATTACAATTACAGCATTTATCAGACGCTTTTGTCCAAAGCAACTTCCATTTCCTACCTACAGGGGGCAGTCTTCCTGGAGCAACTTGGGGTTAAGGGTCTTGCTCAGAGACCCAGTGGTGGTGCTGAAGGTAGGATTCAAACCCATGATCTCTTGCTCTTGGTCCAGAGGCATGTATCCCACCCACTTACTCATGTTTGTTTGATTGTGGACTAAATTTTTGATATATATGTGACCGAGACAAGCATTTTTTTTTTTCAAAATAAAATTTTATTATATTTATTTTATTCTGTCTTTCTGTACTAGATGACTCACAGACTAAATGAGTCACAGCCCGGGGGTCGGGGCCCTCTGCACTAGGCCACGTCCACATTAAAAAAATGCCGTATGTGAGTGAATTCGAGCCAAAGTTAGAGGAGCCATTTGCACTTTTCATCTTTTCTCGAATGATTTCCCTCTAAAATACGCACTTCATTTGACAAAACAAGTGTCCTTGTTCAGTAGCCAACAAAAAAAGGACAAAATTATGCAGATTAAGCAGTTTGTGGTGTGCTGTTAACAAAAATGCTTCTATTTTATGTGGATTTATTTACTGAATTATATAAGATTTATGGCATTACCAGACACCCAAAGCATTTCCACCATGGGGAGGCAGTCTCCCTGGAGCAACTTGGGTTTAGGGTCTTGCTCAGGAACCCAGTGGTGGTGCTAAAGGTAGGTGTCAAACCCATGACCTCTTGGTCTAGAGGCAAGTATACTATCCACTAGACCACCACCCCACCACCCCACCACCCCACCACCACACCACCACACCACCACATTAAAAATGCACTGGATTCCACTTGTCACTTCCTAACCATCTGGTAGAATCTGAAATGGTAGAACTTCAATAAGTTGGAGAACCTTCTGATTCTTCTACTGTATATCACACTGTATATAAAACTATTTAGCTCTTTATTTTTTTCCATATGTGTATAGTGCCACAGAACTTTTTGTGTTAGATTTTCTACATACATGTCTGCACTGAAGGAGTTGCTTTTAATCTCATTGTACACGTAAATACAGTAACCCCCCGGATTTTTTTTTGAGAATTGAACTCATAGTTTTATGCCGAAATCCCCACAGTAATGTGGAAACTGCAAATATCCTCTGCCTTTTTTGCTTTTTTGCACCAATGCATATATTTTGACTGGATGTTTTCAGACAAGGGGACCCGTTTACCTCGCCGTGGTGTCCCAATACTTTTGTTGCATATCTCGGCGGGGAAAGCACTTAGACACTTCAAACTCCACAGTTCGGTAGATCTTCAGGAGCCCTTTCCAACGAGCCCTCGTTTGCGTTTTTATCTCGAGTAGATCAGGGGTTGTTCCCTGAAAACGGCGAGCCGGAGCGCATTCAGATGAGTCCATCTTTAAAAGCGATCCGGGTGTAAACTTTTGTCCCCCAACCTTAGAATTTGCAGGTCTCAGCAGGAAATTTAAATTTGAATACATTTCAAATTACTTTTACATTTTCTTTAAGGGTAATGAATAAACTGGTAGTTTAAAATGAAATTAATATGTTCTGGGAGCAGATCTGGGGGCATATTTAGGGTTTACACTATAAAAATAGGCATTTTTAGACATTTTTACCAAAACACAACACGGTTTTTCACTATACGCGGGTGTTCTTGGAACGTAATCTGTAGTGACAATAAAAAGGATTCTATTCTATTATTCTATTCTATTCTATTCTATTCTATTCTATTCTTGATCCCTGTTACCACCGTGTACATTTCCTCAATCAACATCTGACTCGCACCTTATCTCACTGCTGACTTTATACTGTTAATATTCTAGACTTATATCTCATTTAGTATTACTTATAGTGCTATTTATTTTCATTAGATCGAATTTTGATTCAAATGTTGTACTTTTATAGTGACAATAAGGCATCTAAATTAGTCAAATCCAAAAGAAATCGAATCTTTTAAATGTTCGCTTGGTATTTAAGATAAAGAGATTATTTACAGCACCCAGATTAAACCTAAGACCAGACCAAACGGGAGTTTAATTATCATTTACTCTACAGATTTACCTGTTAAAACAGGTGCCCTCTGGGAAAATGACCCCTCGTATATATTTCATATATGTAAGGGGGTGAAAAGGGTTGACTGCAGAGAAATAAAGCTTTGAAGTCGCAAATGTGTTCAAGGTCATCAGCTCTAAAAACCAAAAATTGATTTGGAAATCCCCAGCAAGTTTTGTCTCAACAGTTGCAGTCTATTGCGTGCTGTGTTGTCTAGTACGAGGAGGATAAAATGAGAAAAAAATAAATAAACAATGAACAAAAAAAACATGCTTTGGGTTGAGCTGAGGACAGGAATGTTTGAGGCGGTGAATTTTGTTGGGGGGGTGGGGGTTCGTCTCTTCACGGGCACGTGGACACAAAAGCACTCACATCCACATAAAGACTCATTATATAAACCCCACCTCCACACAGACAAACACAGACCTGCGGAGGTCAGGTTGAACCGAGGACACCTGGGTGACTAAAAGGTCGTGTTGAACACACACACACAAACACACACAGGTTGCAGGGAGGTTGCTCATTCCCTGGAAGGTCAGTCTATCCTATAATAGATAGCTGTGATCCCTCAGTCCTCTCCACAGCCCTGTGGCTCCTCCATCCTTTGTTTAGGTGATGGATTGACCCACCTGCGAGCCCCTGGGCGGAGCTCCACCAGGGGGCCTATGCTCATAAAACAGTTGTACTGTTCGATGACAACAGATGCGGCGAGGACCTTCCCCTTCTCCCAAAAGCAGGCCGGAAAACCTCCCCGCTGATCCATCAGAGACAACGACAGGTACATTTGTTCTCTGTCTGTGCTTGCCCGGCCGCTGCCTCCAGGGCTCAGGCCACAGGGGACTGCCTGGCGACGGATGGCGGCATGATGGCTCATTGGTGCTTTTTCTATCGCCATGCCTCGAAGGGAATGTGGTCACTTTCATTTTGGACACTGGTCAACTAGGCCAGACAGTCTTCATGCTATAAAAACAACAGTCCAGAGTCTACGAGCCTGTCCTTGGGTCAGTCCAGCAGGACAGAGCTTCACACACTCCAGCCAAGCTGACGCAGTAATACTCAACACCAGGCAACAGAAATGAGTTTCATTCCATTCTGTAGTGTTTCTTCTACAATCTCGGTGCTGATTTTGGTGGTAAGGGTTTAGTTAGAAGCGTTATTTTTAGAAAAAACTAAACTCGGCAGCTCAGCTGACAGTCTTTTGTTCTACTTATAACTTTTTGCACATTAATATGTTGTTTGTTTGTTGTACATGTAAATAACAGGGTTGCTCACACGCATCCATCTCTAGAACCATTGAAGGGAGGAAAACACTGACTAAGAAACATCAAGAACAGTAATAAAACAGACCTTACATAAAAATGTGTTGCCCCGTGTAATCACTACATACTTGTTTTGTTAGTAAACTTGTAAATGTAGAATTACATTGGAATAGTAAAGCTAAACAAACGCCACAATTGTCTTCAAGAGGTTTAGCGTTCTGTGCATGTTAGATATGATAAGAAAGAGCTTTAATTATCCCGAGGGAAATTCTTTCGTCCGTGCAACAAGGGGAACAAAGACAAGACGATAGAGATTTTAAATAAAGGAAGGTATGATAGGTATTATATGAGAGGGATTATTAGATATCGTGTTAATAATATGGGACAATGTGCTTAGGATTCTGGACACATGCCCCGAGTTTTATTCCTATGTAACTTTTACTTTTTTATTGTATCCATCATCTGAGAAGCTGTCAAATCTGACCTGAGGACAGAAGCATGTGACTCTGCAGGCCTTCATGCTTTCACTGACATGCTGAAGTTTTAGTTACAGATTCCTCTGATGAACAAGATGCTGTAAAACAGTCGCAAATCTGACCTACTGTGTTAGTGCCTGTTTCATTAAGAGGCTCATTGGACTCATTGGACCATATTCTGTACAGATGGCTGCACAAAAACTCATGAGATGGATCTCAGACATTAACCTACTGTGTTAGTGACTGTTTCCGAAGTCGTACACCCATACACTAACATTAAGAGACTCTCGTTGGACTCATTGGACCATATTCTGTCCAGTGAAGCAAGTTCAGCATATAGCTAAGCTAAAGTGCTCAGGCCATTCGACCCCTCGGGCCATTCGACTCCTAAACCAGAACATTCCCCACTCCTCTCATAGCTTTACCTTAAGGGACTGATACAGCACCTCAGGGTGTCATATCATAAATATTTTCATATTTCATATCTGCCATCATTATGTATTATTACAGCACATGCTGCCATACTGCTGTACAGATCCTCACTCTGTTTACATTACTGTGCTAATATGGCATGATTAACATCCCACTTTAACACTGTTCATACGGAAACCTGTTGTTGCTGCACTTATAACTTAAAAGCTTGTGTTCATTGTTTACATTGTTGTACTTTTTTATTTTAGATTTTAATTTAAATGTTTACTTATGTTGTAATGTTTGCACAGTACTTGTATAACCATGCATGATCTTGATATAATTGATATACTCTATTGTAGTACATGTATATCTGTTTTGTTTGTGGAAAGTATTCATGAAATCATCTTATGACTTCCGATCTACTTTACATACTTTATGTCATACTATCATATTATAATCATAAGACATTTGATTGACATTGTGTTGACACAAACAGGTCCCATGTGGTTGTTTAAGGTTAACTAAGCCCAGATCATGGACCTATGGGCCGCATTACAGGCGAACACATCGTGGTGGGTTAGATCTTTGACCCAACAGCTGGGTTATTCCAAACAGACAGCAGTTTTAAGGGCTACGGCCGGCTGTTTTTCATCGATTCTTATTTTTTCGTACGCTCACACCCCTACACACAACTGAATTATTTGATGATAAGCATTTATTGCATCTCATAAAGCACATCTTGGTTTATCACAAGTCACTGTGGCTGCCAAGCCTGAAGAGAAAAGAGGGAACAGTTCAAATAACAATAAAAAAATGCTAGATGTCCTCTTTTTTTTTTTTGTGAACGTCCTAATATTTCAGTACAAACCAACCCGAAGGAAGAACTCACAGCATGGACGATGATTTCAGAAGGTTTTAGAACGTTTCTCCGTATTTATCACTGCAGGAATAGCTTTATGAAGTCCTCTCCTTATTACTGTGTAATTGGACTCACTTGAGTCTGGCAATCTGTGAATCAACCACAAATCAGTCTTAATATTCAGGGGATCTCTTCTAATGAGAAGAGAGAGGAAATGTCTGCTTCTTATCCACACGGCATTCCGTTTTCGTTATAAAAGGAGACGTATTTATTGCTGTTAAAAAGGATTAAAGACGTTTTTTCATTGGCATTTTCATTTTTATTTTTACATTTGAAAACAGGCTGCTGTTCACATATGATGTTCCTATAAAGGCCTAATGTCATTTTTGTTAAAATAATAAATAATTAATTAGGATACTCATTAAACTCATGTTCAGTTTATATATCAGCTATCAACGTATTCAGTGGTTCTATTAGAGCTCTGAACAATCACTGGTTCTATATGATGGAAAATCTTCTATGTATCTATCTTAAAATATAACACACCTTCTTTAATTTTTGATCCACAAAGACTATGCCGGCTCAAAGAATCATCAGATGTTGTAATAGCTTTTTGTTAAAAGATTCCTCTTTATGATGGTGAACCTCTTGTTTCTAGCTCTTTAAAGAACCTTTAAATCCATATAGGACCAAAGAGGGTCCTAAAGGGAGCTTTTTTTGGGTACAAACGTTATCATTGTGGAGGTACTAAGTCCTCATTATGTCCATTATGTCTTTTATTACATTATGAAGGTACAAAATGCTCCCACAGCTTGGGAAAGACAATGATATGCACCCTTAAGAAGAATTTAACCTGAACCTTATTGTGATTTGGGGGTACATTAAGTTCACCCTGACATCAGAAGGTTGTGGGTTCCAATCCCAAGACTGCTCTTGGCACAACTGAGATTCCCTTGAGTAAGGTACCGTCCCCACACACTGCTCATCGGCGAGCCTCGTTGGTGGCAGCCCCCTTGCTTCACTATGTGAATGGGTTAAATACAGAGGAATATAGTCAAGTTTGACTATATGGGACCTATTTTTACTTTTTTGGGGTGGTGGTGGGGGTCTAGTGCGTAGGATACTTTCCTCAGGTCACGGGTACGAATCCTACCTTGCAAGACCCTTAATCCCAAGTTGCTCCAGGGAGACTGCCCCCTGTAGTCAGGGAACGGAAGTCGTTTTGCTGTAAAAAATACTGTGGCATATTAAATGCAGTATATTAAATCACATAGACCAGAGCACAATACCAAAGCCTTTTTATTAACAGCATCACCAAAATCTGTGTAATCTGTGTCTACTGTCAACAGCGTTATTATTTTTGTGTATAATTGATTTTGTCCTTTTTTGACAGCTACTGAACAAAGACACTTACAGTGTTTTGTCATATGAAGTGCAGATTTTAGGGGAAATGATTCGGGAAGAGATGAAAAGTGCATATGGCTCCCCGACTTTGGCTCGAATTCACTCACATACGGCCTTCGCTGCTGATGCTTTTAGGTGCGTGCCAGGAGTGTGTGTGTGGGGGGGCCACACACACACTGGTCGCAGAGGAGCCAAGCATGGGCCACACCTGAATCGCTCAAACAGAGCTGGCTGTCCGCAACTGACCCACCGCCGCGCTGACTCCCACACACTTGGCCAAAACGCAAAAGAAAAAAATGTACAAAAAAAAGACTGAATGGGTGTGTGTGAGAAGCGAAGGTGCTGAGAATGGGACGAATGCTCTTTTCTGCTCTAAACCTTTCATACAAACAGTTCTCGCTGGTGTGCGATACAAGATCACGGCCCTTTTTCTTTCAACACCCGACGCGTTGTAATAATAATGGCCAGAATTTTGTTTAATAAAATGTTACGCAAGTAGATCATCCTATTTTCAGTGTTTTATTTTTTTTTACAAAACTTTCAATAAAAAGATGATAATCAAACAGCAAAGAGTTATTTTACTATCTATCATTAAAAAATATCCTATTCACCTGTATTAAAGGAAACTGACCCTTAATTTCTGCCAAAATAATAACTTGAACGTAACAGTAACATTCCTGTTACTTTACTAAGGATAACAGATTGCATGGTCGTGTCCATAGGCTGTTTTATATCAGCATGTTGGGCAGTTTTCTTTCAACACAAGGCTCGTTGTGATGTGAAAGTGACACAAGGTCGTATCAGAGACCAGTGTTTCTCACTCAATGTGTTTTTCTGCAGCATGACGGTGTTGCGTATCTTGCTCACAGCTGCGTGTTGTACTAAAATGACATGAAAATCTTTTGATTTTCTTCAGGATACAATAAAACATTCATTAAAATCCTTGATTTCTTCACAACAAATGAACATTTTAAAATCACCCAAGGCTAGATGTTTGGTTTGTAAAATATGCAAAGTTTTTCACTTGTCCCATTTGCAATATTTAGTTTTTTTTCAATTAAAAGAGAATAATTTATCAATTATTTTGATTATTTTGATATCTATCATTATTCACCTGTAGTGTCTCACCTTCATTTTTGTCCAGGAAACCCTTTATTTCTACAAAAATAACATAAAAGACCAAACAGTAGCATTCCTGTTACTTTATTTACCTCAAACTTACAAGTTAATAATAACAGATTGCCTGGTTGTTTATCAGCATGTTGGGCAGTTTTCTTTCCACTCGAGGCTTGTTGTGACACGAGGTCGTATCAGAGACCAGCGTTTCTCACTGAACGCGTGTTCTTGCAGCGTGACGAGGTTGTGTACACTGAAAATGGCCTGAAATCAGAATTAAGCCTCCCAACCCACAGACGTATTACACAGGCAAATATGTTCGCTCGCCATAATTTGAGTGGGTGGCATTACAGCAAATCTCCTGCATGCACACATATAGCGCTCCTCTTAGCAGCCATTCACAAAGACTATCGCTGCCCAGCCTGCAGCACCCGCCGCTCGCGTCGCGTCACGGAAGCGCGTTAACACCAGCGGGGCCAAGCTCTGTTTTCTGGCCTTTTCTGAATCATCTATATGACAGGCGGCCATGTTACAACCACACGTTTGCAAACATTCCTCAGACGGGGCTCCGCAGTGCCCTTTTTTTATATAAGATACCGTCATGTTGTGCCTTTTCAAGCCTCTTCGTCCTGCTCTGTTGGAAACAATCATCTCTGCATCACAAACTTCGATTAACCTCCGCCCACAAAAAGCGCTGCGGCGGCAGAATTAGCCGAGACAATTTTGAGAGACGCCAGGCCTCAGTTTTATTAGTGGCTATTTGCAAAACATGTCATTTTTAGTTAACTCAGACACGGCAAAACTAAAACACCTGAATTGGCTGTTCTGGCAACAGCAGAGCTGGATCAGGGAAGGAAAAACCTGTTAGCCTAGCTTTAGCTTCAGGCACTTTTGATTAGAGTCATTTGGGGTATACTAGAGTAGAATTTTAACTTTTATTACTTTTAAAATCAGTCTCCTGTCTTAGTCTGAGACTAGACGAAAAATAAAATTTCGGTACATTTTTTCAGTAATCTTAGTTCTGAAGATTCTTAAAATCAGCCTTTTCCACCTTCAGGAGCAGAAATCACACTCCTGAATTTTCTAAAGCATTTTATAATAGGATGTTGTAACAGCTGGCGCACAGCTGCTTCTTGTACGAAAATAAAATAAAATATTATTGTATTCTTAAGGAAACACAAAAAAAAAGGTTTCAGTCATTAAAATCCTTAGAATTTGACAAACAAAATTAAACAAAGTAAATACTTCAATATCACCCACCAAAGGTAATTTTTGGTTATGCGGAGTTAAGCAGTTTTAGGCTAATTGTTCCATTTGCAATATTATGTTTTTTTTACCAATTAAAAGAGAATAATTAATCAATTGGATTTATTTTGATATATATCATTATTCAACTGTTGTGTATCACCTTCATTTAAGTCCAGGAAACCAACCCTTAATTTCTACAAAAAATAAATTCTGTTTATTTATTTACGTCAAACTCACAGGTTAATAATAGTGGGTTTGCATGGTTGTGTCCATAAGCAGTTTTATAATTACAGAATTTTTTCACCACATAGACTAGCCTAAAATTACCCTTAGAAGTGTCAAAATCCATGAATTAGAAGACATCTCATTAAAAAAAATCTTCTGTTATTTTCTCCTGTTTCTACAATTTCCCAAATAAAGAGTTACACGAATGCAGGCACCAAAATACAGACTCATCACTCTTTACTCAAGTTAATTTGTCGCCAAACCTAAATGATGCCGAATATAAAGGACAGCCAATAAAGCACGTCCACAAATTAAAAGGGTACTTTCTGTACCAGGTGTGTCTTCTTTAATATCCAAATGACTCAAATAAAACTGATGATGTGGCCAGAGCCCATAAAGCATGGTGCTGTGGACTCAGTCCAGGTCTGCCAGTGTGAATTTTGTGACAGTAATGTGGGACCGACCTCTACTGAACTTCAGATATACTTAAAAAGACATTTGAGAACTTCTTCTGAAGATTATCTTTCAATACCGAATCAAAAACCTCATATAATCTACTTCTCCAACACTGCCACCACACTTCTTTCAGAGATGAATAAGAATATAACTTCACAGACATTTATGGCAGACCTTCGATCATTTCACATCTCTGCCAAGTTCCCTGGCTGTCCGACCGGCTAAGCTAATTCCTCAGTGTTCAGGACCTGCTGTAGTTGCTGCGTGAACCATTCAAATCACGTAGAGGAAAGGCAATCACGTTATCACGCTTCCAGAGGATCATGTTCTCTCTGTTTCTCTCTGTCACTGGCATCCGACTCGATGAAGTACAGTAACCCCTCAGTTTTATGCAGATCAGCATTCGTGGATTCAGTCTAACGCTGATTTTTCTGAGAACCAAACTGTATTACCTCCACCAGTCCAGCGGCGGCAGTAATACACTGAAAAGTTGCCATAAAAAGGTGAAGAGGAAGAAGCTGCTGCAGCATGTAGCACGACTGCTCCGTGTCTTGTACTTGTTTTTTAGTGTTTTAAACTTTTCACCCCCATTTTCTACTGTTATCTCAGTTTATTTAGTATTAGTAAGCTGTACTCTGTCTAAACATGTGGGTAAAGAGAGTTATTTCAACCTTTCTTTTGTGTACAAGTGTTTGTTTTCGCTCGCTGCTCGCAAGACACACAAGCCTTTGTAGGGCACAATACTTTTTCACTATACGCGGGAGCTCTTGGAACGTAATCTTGAGAATCTTTAAGATGATTTAAAGTACATTATTTTTAATTAATTAGAGTGTTGAGTTTATTTTTTCTACATGAAATAAATCCAAACAGTAACCCATACCAAGAGAATGTTAAATATACTTAAATCACACTGAATATTTAACTCACCTTATTTGTACAAACACTAGGGGGCACATTTAACAGCAAAACAGGTCAATATTTAATTTTATATATTTTATTTTATATTTAACTTTTCATTGATTTTCATTACAGTTCTCTTTCACAGCATGGAATCTTTTTAAATCACACCGTCATCATCTCACTGTTGTGAGGAGGCAAAATAGAAAGTTTTGGGAACCACTGATCTAGAACACATGTAGCTTTAGTTCCATTTTCTGAGCCAGTGCATGGCGATACGAAATTTATATTTAACACTAGAACTCCCAGACTTTTCTACCCCTCCTTTAGCCAAGAGGCTGCTAACTTGGCTAGTTTTTTAGCATCA